>ML780868.1:230182-244288 GCA_009831015.1 Picea engelmannii | reverse complement strand
ATATATATATATATATATATATGTAAATATATTGTATACAATATATATGTAAATATATTGTATCTATATATATATATATAGTTCTTTTCGGGATTTCCCAAGTCGAGATTTCAGGAGTCGTGAGGACAAGGGTTCTTACCCTCTGATCTCCCAGGTGCTGAAAAGTCGAAACGCTTACTGGCCGTCACACGTACTCTACAGCTAGACAGTCTAGGTATTACCATGGGTCTTGGGATCGACGGTCTTGATTTCTTCGTTACTTGCGAAGGTTAAAAGGGGTCGAGGCATTATCGCCCGCGTTCCTTCATTCAATTTTACGGTCGTAACCGGCCTCAGATCCTCCAAAAGGATTTCATTCGTGCATTTAGCAAGAGGGAGGGTATCCTGGGTACCTAACCACCGAAAGGTCCTAACTTGTCCACACACTGTCATCTCAGGATTTGTGGGTCAGGGTTTCGAGACTCGCGAATACAAGAGGATTCACACCTAGATACTCTGGGTGCTAAAACTCCAAAAACTCTTAATTTACCCCCACGCTAATATTTCAGGATTTTACAAGTCAGGATTTCGGGACTTGCGAGTGCAAGGGAACTCGCCCTTGGGTATTCCGAGTATCAAAATGCTGAAATGTTGGAGTCTACGAGGACCCTTCTCCCTCGTGAAAGATTTTAAGACTTAAACTATAACCTCCTCCTTTGGGTCCTCAAGCAATTTACACCAGGTTTTGAAGACCAGACTGGAAGGTCTTCTAGGAGGTAAGGGAGTGGTCTCAAAAGGGTGCCTTTGTGGGGAAATCTATCCAAGGCATCAGGTAAGACAAACACGGGAACAAATCTCTCGAGAGCAGACTTGAAAATCTATATTAGTTTAACATATATATATATATATATATATATAAGCCATACGTGGTCTTTCCAATAAAAGCATGCAACCATCATTTCTGATCAAAACACCATGCAGACAGTCTTATACTGAAACCATTCATAATTGCACAGGCTATGATCATACTTGTCAGCATATAAATTTCAAGATACAAGATATAAAACACTTATTAGAAAAACACCAGGTTTGATGCAACTGCTGAGAGGGGTGCTCGCTTCCACCCAACCATAGGCTCAACAACTCCGAATGAATTTACCACTAGCCACCATCGAGCTAGACCACGATGCTTGAGACTTTCTGTCTCTATTCTTCAGCGATTGAGAACGAAGGTTACTCTCCTTCTTCTCTGCTATCACTCACTCTGTATTTTGTTCCAGAGTTCTTCCAATCTTTTTCCTTCGATCCTCCCCTCGCGTCCCCCTTTCCACACCTTTTACCTGCCTTTTATTTTTCCGGTGAGGTTGCGTGTGGCACGAATTTCCCCGTGGTGGTTAGGTCTGAGGCCTCTACAGATGGGCGGTTCGCCCCCATCCCTCATTAACTCATGAGGAGCCTCTTCACCTACCATCCTGGTGAGTAATTCATTTCGGGGCCAGTGAGCCGCTCTTGGTTCTTCGGGCTAGTGAAGACCAATTACGGTATTGGTTTCGGTGGAAGTTAACGCCACCATTCCAGGTTCCTTCCACCACCTTTCTTTAGCCATCGTGGTCTCTTTTTCAGCACATTCCCCTCCCAGCAGTCCTGCAACATATATATATATATATATATATATATATATAATGTTAATTTACATTCGTTGACCTTGTATACTAAGGTCCATTCAGAATCACACATTCACATCTTTGAGTTTGCCATAGTTATTGGCCAACATAATTATTTTTATAGACTGGGGGAAACAAGGTGTTACATTGATGCTTTCCAAAATTTTGTTCAATCTTAGATTGTAACACTTGTATGATTTACTTTCACTTGAGTAACCAACAAGTATTCCTTTGTCCACACGAGAGTCAAAATTTTCCATTCTGCCATCTTCTCTTTTGATGTAGCATTTGCTTCCAAAAAATCTGAAGTGTTTCACATTTGCTGGTCTTCCTTTCCATAACTCGTAGGGAGTTTTATCACTGTTGTTTCTGAGCATTACTCTATTTTGAATGTGAACTGTTGTATGCACTGCCTGTGTCCAAAATATATCTCTCAATTTGGAATCCATTAGCATTGTTTGAGCCATTTCTTGTGTTGTCCTGTTCTTTCTTTCAACAACTCCATTCCGTTGAGGTGTCCTAGCAACAGATAATTGCCTTTTTATTCCATGACTACTACAGTAGTCCATCAATTCCTTTGAAGTGAACTCTCCTCCATTATCAGATCTCAAACATTTGATTCTTGAATCCATCTCATTTTCAACCATTTCCTTGTAGATCTTGAAGTTTTCAAAAGCTTCTGACTTGTTCCTGAGAAAGAAAACTGTAGTCATTCTTGTATAATCATCAACTAATAACATAAAGTATTTTTGACCTTTTAAGCCCTTTGTTGTAGTTGGTCCAACTAGATCAATGTGAACAATTTCCAGTGGTTTTGTTGTTGAATATTCCTTTGATTTGAACCTAGTCTTTGTTTGCTTTCCTTGTTGATAATACTTGCATAAAATTTTGGTTGGTTTCGTGATCTGGGGCATTTTTATGAATCCTTCTCTTTTTCTAACTTTAAAAAGGTTATCAAAATGCATGTGACCCATTCTTCTATGCCATAGTCAACTTTCATCTACCTTTCCTAGACAACACTTTTCATTTCCAATTTCACTTAACACATATATGTTGTTTGAAGTTCTTGCAGCTGTACTGACCAATTTCCCTGAACCTTCTTTTCTTATCTCACACTTTTCTGAATCGAAAGTAAGTTTATGGCCTTGGTCACATATTTGACTCACACTTAGAAGATTATTTTTCATATCTTCTACTAGTAGAACATTTTGTGCCTTTTCATTCTTGTTCCCAATTCAGACTGTGCCTTCTCCAATGATTTTGGATGAATTATCATTTCCGAAGGAGACTGATCCATTTTTTTCTTTTCGTAATGTAAAAAATTTGTCTTTATCTCCTGTCATGTGTTTTGAACATCCACTGTCAACATATCAACTATGTTTCTTCTGCTTATCTTGTAGAGAGACTGTGCATTCTTCATTGTTATACTGATCTTGCTTTCTTATCCATGTCATTTTCTGAGGTTCTTGTCTGTGAATGTTGTTATTCTGTTGAGGTTCTTTAGGAGGGTCTGTCATTCTACAATCCTTTACCACGTGTCCAAAATTGTTACATTTGTAACATTCCACTTCAGTGCTCAAAGATTCAAACCTGTTGTAGCTTCTTCTTTGTATGTCACTAGGTCTCCTTGAATAATCCTTTTGTGTATAACTCTCAAAGTTGTCATTGTTCCTGCTGTTAGCTTTGCAATTCACAGCTTTATGTCCAAAATTATTACATGCATAACATAAAACAAAAAATATAGTTTGATACCTGGGAGTTGAAGATCTTCTGAAAGGAGGTGCTCTTATGAATTCTTCTTCTTCTTAAGGCCTATCTGTCTATTGTTGATTCTGAAATCTGAATCTTCTTGGCGGAGGAGTGTCCCTGTAATCTTCCTTGTATATCTTCCTATCCTCTTTGATTGTTTCTGCATAGCTCTTTGGATTTGTTTTTTTCTTTGTTATTTTGGAGCTTGATCCCCTTTCTGTCTGATTGTATCCAAGCCCGGACTTGTCAAGATGAGATTTTTGACTGCTTATAATGTCATCCAGAACTTTTGAGGTATTTTGCATATTTTTCTTTTGAATATCATTTCTTAGTGTGACAACCTCTGCTCCCAAGTTTCCAATGATCTTGTCCTTTTCTTCTAGTTGTTGTTTGAGTGCTTATTCAATTCTTTTATCTTCTTCTATTTGAACCTTCAATTTTGTGATCATTCGTTCTAGTTCTCGAGTGTCCTTTTTCTTGTCTAGTTCTGCTTGTAGTTTCTTGTTTTTCTTCTTTTCTCTTCTGATAACTTCTATGGCACACATTAATTCATCTCGATAGTCAACTTCTGCCTCTTCAATTTCTTCTTCGACTTCTTCACATTCTTCTTCGGCTTCTTCATATTCTTCTTCGGAGTCTTCTTTGTCAGAGTCTTTCACTGCCATGAATAGAACTCTTCCTGTCTCATTGTCACTGAATTCATCTTCATCTGATGATGAGATGTCTTCTTTGGTGTATAATCTTTTCTTGAAAACTTTCTTTGTAGCTCTTTTGCCTTTATATGTGTGTTTTCATTTTGAGTAAACTTCATCATTTATATTTTTATTATGAGGACATTTGTTAGAAAAATGACCAATACCATCACAATTAAAACAAATTAAAGGGAGCTTACCTCTATACCTACCGTTGGTTCCCTTGTTCAGTGTTTTGATGAAGTTGGCCACTTCTTCATCATCTTCCAAGGCATCACTGTTGCTGCTATGTTATTCTTGTTCCTTTTTATTTTTCTTTGATCTTTTGGATGCCTTGAAGGATGCTTCTTTTACCTCTAGATTTTCCTACTCAGTTCTCATTTCATACACTGTGAAGATTCCATGCAGTTCGTCCATGATTATTGAGTCCAGATCCGATCTTTCTTCTAGTGCTGATATCTTAGGGTTGAATCTCATAGGAAGAGATCTTAGTATCTTTTGAACAATTACAGATTCTTCAATTTATTCTCCTAATCCTATGATTGCATTCACTGTTTCATCGACTCGTAAGAAGTAGGTTGCGATGTCTTCATATTCCTTCATTTTTGGTTGTTTGAACTGACCTCTCTAAGTCTGAAGCTTTACTACTTTAACTTTTGTATCTCCTTCATAAATATTTTGAAGCTTGTCCCAAATCTCTTTAGTGGATTTACAGTGTGCAACTTTGGTGAATACCGTATCACCGAGACCATTCAAAAGTGCATTTGTGTCTTTGGAATTATTCTCACCGAGTTTTACTGCTTTGTCATTTGTTGGTGGAACTGCTGGTGCTGGGTATCCATCTACAATTGAATGCCAAAATTGAAATCCCTATGCTTGTATATATTTCCTCATCCTTATGATCCAAAAAGAATATTTTTGTCCATCAAACTGTGGTATTCCATTTTTATATGAGTTGGTACTCTCCATGAACTACCTTTCAGTGGTTAAACTGATTTCTGAAAAAACTTGCTCTGATACCAATTGTTGGATTACTGAGAGGGGGGTGAATCAGTAATAGAGAAATTTAATCCTTTTTAACCATATAATCCAAGTGTTATATCAATGAAGCATTATCATCCAATAAATGTAGAGTAAATAAGCAATGAACAAATGAACAAACATACACATACATAGTACACCACTTTTTTACATGGAAACCCAAATCGGAAGAAAACCACCGAATGCTTTTTCTTATATGTCTTGAAGAATTACATTCATTGGAAGCACCAAATTCCTTTGTTTTCCAGTTGCAACTGGAAGGAGGCTCCAACCCCCTATTTTACTAGGCTAAAACCTGAGGAAAGATCCAACTCCCCAATTCTCTGGCTACAACCAGAAGGAGGCTACAACCCCCTATGTTCTCCAGCTACAACCGGAAGGTGGTTACAACCACTTGTCCTTGCCCCGTCCTGCCACCTTGAAGTAGAAGTAGAATGATGGAACCACTGCCAACCTGTCAATGTGAGATATACTGTTGTAAACCTGTACCAATAAATCTGAACCATGCATCAACCATGCATCAACCTATACCTCAACCTGTAATCAACCTGTACCATAAACAAGTGCATCAACCATGGACCAACCGGTACCAAATAACCTGTAATCAACCTGTACCATAAAAAGTGCATCCAACCATGTACTAAGTATGTACCAATCATGTTTCAACTACTCATCAACTATGACTCATAAATATGTACCAACATCATCAACTATACACCTCATGTATCTGCCAACTCATCAACTACTTGTCTCAACCATGTACTCAACATGTACCTCAACCAAAATCCCTCATCAATTTCATCATCCAAATATTATTTGTAGGTCTGTAATAGACCTGGTGTATATGATCACATTCCTGCAAACCTTCCTTAACTTCAACAACAAGAGACTAGCATTTTCATCAAACTTTTCTTTAGTCTCACATGCCTAGTTTTGGATTAGTCAACAACCCTAACTTGAAGTAATCATACCTTTGTACCTGTAATGTATAAAGATCTGAAACTGACACACAATGTTATTTAGTGTTTTTTATGCAATTCCTCTAGGTGTCACTACTTGGAACCTCTTAGAAAGGGATTTATAGCAAAAATGGCATACCTTGCTGAATTCTGGATTATTCTAGAGAGAAACCTTGTAGAGCGTGCCCCACAAGGAATATTTGTTGAATTTATCTAAAACTTTTAAAAAAAATAATACAGACTATAAACTAACCAACACATTTGTTTTCACTAAATTTGGATCTTTTATGAATAAGTTATGACGTTTTTACCCGAAACACCTATTTTTGACTAGTTTTAGGACTAGCCACAAACCCTATTTTCCACAGAGTGTAACTCCAAAAATAAAATAACAAACAAGCTCAAATTTTTACCACAGATACTTGGATATGTTTTCTCAATGGAATAGAAATTTCACGTTCTGAATCATTATAGAAAAAAAATTATAGCTAAAATGGTGAGATGACCTGTAAATAACATACCTTAGAAAACACCATCAAAAGAATTGATCCTTCCTTGCATTTCGGCCTTCTTTTCTTGACCTTCCCTCAGAATTTCGACTTATATATCCTTGGTTTACCTCAGAGACCTATAGATATTCAATATGCTCAAGTATGATTAAAAGGAGAGAGCCTTGCCTCTTATTTATACTCTCCAAGTAGCTTCCTTAAAAACATCTTCTAGGTCACTTGGCCCCACTTTCCTTTTTTAGGGTTAACCCACTTCTAATTTCTCCATTAAATTTATTATTGAAATAATTTATTTTGTATTCACTTTGAATTATGATACACTTATTACTTCACTTTATTATTTACCTTTTAAAATCTCTTAAACCACTTTGACTACTTTGATCTTTTGGGGCTTCTAGATGACATATGAGGGTCCTCCAACTTCGTAAGGCCATAACTCTCAAAATGTGAGGAGTTATGTGACGTTACACATACCAACATAAATGGAATGACATGTACTATCCATATAGAATAATATTATTTGAAAATATATCATAACTTATAACGTTATCCATCAAACAAACTTGGGTCCATTACCCAAACCTGGGGTCTCCAACTTCTCATGGCCATAACTCTCTAACCGTGAGGAGTTATGTGACAGTCCACATACCACCGGAAATGGAATGATAATAAATATCCATATAGGATAGTTTACCTGACAAATTCATTGTCCTTCATCTCATTATTCCACAATTAAGCATGGGTTCTCTTACTCCGCAAAGCGTCTTCCTGTGAGGGCTTTCACCATAAGGGGACCACTTTGGAGTCCATCCATCTTTACTTCTTATCAACCATGAAAAGACAATAATGAGTCATATTTACATCAAACAATATTGGGTCCATTACCCAAACCTTTGTGCGAGGCTTTCTTCAAGGGTTGACATCAATGACAACCAACCTTAATCAACAAGTGTTGAGTTTCATATGTTAGTAAGTGACCGTTGAGGGAAATAATAGAGGTAATGAGTAAAAATGAATAAATTATGGGAAGCGGCCCTTGAGATTGAGAGTTGAGATATATTATTTGATGGTGATGAGAAACATATTGAAAAAGGTGATAAAATTAGTTGGTTAGATTAGCTTAAAATAAGAAGGAAAATAACAAAATATTGATCAATGAAAGAGTTAGAAATTGCTACTAAGGTACTTAAGTGAAAAGGGATAAAGGTGAGAATAATTCACTAATTTGAGGAGGAATTTAGAATAAATAATGGGGGATAATGATGAAGTAAACTAAAATAATGTAAAAGGATTTGAAGAGATTAAAGTGAGATAATAATACATGCAAATGATTTCTTTAAATAAGGGATAATAATAAATTAAAAGGAAACAGGTAGGTTAAAAGGTGAAATGATTTCAGAGAGATGTAGAGAAATGATGCCAAGACATATTATAATAATATAATATACTAACAATGATTATAATATAATCACAAATATATTATTATTATATAACTAACTTATATATAACAATGAATTATATATAATATATAATAGCAAATTAATATATATGTGTGTGTCTTATCCTCGGATGTCACATGTTCAAATCCAGAGGGGGTAGGGCATGTACACCTTCGTAGAATTTAGAAATCAAATAACTAGGTGGAGGGGGTCCCTTGTCCCAAAAACAAGGGGGTGTCATACACCAATTTGGTGTCTCTCTTGGCCGTGACCTTAAAATTAGATTATTATTATTACATATTTCCTAGAAAAAAGTAACTTTTATTTAAGAAAAATTGAAGATACAATCCTTAGGTGCCTGAGCGCATTACAACACGAGTTTCAAATATCCAAATCCACATATATAAAGACAATATATAATCAAGAGACTGACCAAAAACCTGTAGTAGGGACAAAAACACATATAGTGACCAAAAAATTAGATAATAAGAATTTACAGATTAGAAAGAAGACCATCTTTGTGCCAGATCAGTCTATCAATAGTAAATTGTTCAATGATGAAGTGATTTCCTTGTAGTCTAAGAGCCTCCTTTGATAGAGAATCTACTAGTGAATTCTAGTCCCAATACACATGTGTGAAGGAAAGTAATGTGAAATTTGAAGAAATTTCACATAGTTGATTAGCAAGATAGAGGAGCCTCAAATTGGCAACCTGAATCTCACCCTTCATCCAATTGATAAATGTTAAGCCCTAAGAAAAAGCCCCATGACATGTATAAAAACCCTTATTATGCCCTAGATATTGAATTATTACATTTCTAGTAGGTCGGCTAGAACCCTTATTTGTACCCTTTCATTGTAATTGTAACCCTTGTCTCCTATATATATATATATATATCAAGGAGATCTAGTATTAGGATCATCTTATCTCATCTCATATTGTGTTCTGAAGTTTATATATTGTAAAGGAGTTTCCCCCCTCGAAGTAGACTAAATTTTATTGATTTATTATCATTGTTAAGGTGTTGGGTCATAACATTTCGTATCAGAGCTCAAGGTCTTGGGGTTTCCCTGCTTCATCTGAGACACCTTGGAAGTTTCGATATAACATTTTTTATACAATGTTTCAGAAGGAACCCCTTTGGGGGATATTTTTTAGATGGATTAAGGTACTTAAGGTTCAAATTTTAGCTCTTGAGGCCTTACACTTTCTGAGATATAACCTGTGTAAGATAGGGTTTTGGAATCATCTTGAATTTAGTCATCACGGGATTTTTGCTATAAATTATTTATGTGACGTTTCATACCATGAAACTTGGATAATATTCATATAAATTATCAAGGTAGCTGTGATAAAAATTTCAGCTTTTGGGTCATCCCAATTTTGTAGATACACCTTGTGTAAGATAGGGTATTTGACTAGTCATATTAACTAGTCTCAAACAAGTGTTCTGGGTAAAATAATGATGTCTTCTTCAGTGAGTATCCAAACTAAGTGAGACCAATTGCATTAGATAATGGACAGTCTGCAATATTTCTGGTGAAATGTTAAGATTCAAATATAATATATTTTTCTCTTAGAAAGCTTTACAAGTATGCTTTTCTGGAAGGGACAGAAATCAACAAGGTGTGAGGAAGTTACCATAACTTCCACTTGGAACATCCAATTTTGATCAGACCTGTGGCATCGCAGAGAGGAAATATCAGAGAAATATATAATAAAATTTTAGACCCTGAAGGGCCAAAATTTTAGACATACAGCAGAAGAAATGTCATCCAAGAGGAGAAACTCCAAATTAAGGTTTTTAAAGGTACACAACTTACAATTAGCATAATTATTTTTGGAATATTTGTTTTAGGTGATTTGAAATTTATGATACATATAGAATATAGGAGTATTATTATTATTACTCCATATGGGTCCCAAAAAGGTGACAACACCTATTAAACCTATAGAAGTCTCATCTATGACTCAAGAAGAAAATGAAGACATACATAATAGGTTGTCCAAATTGGAGGAACAAATTCAGAATGTGAGTGAAAAGTCTAATAATTGGGTAAAATCACAAAGACAAATTCAAGTAATGGAAGGGAACATGGTTGGCATGGAAAAAAATATGGATGGTATAAAAAACAAGATGGATGATATGGAAAATAAGATGGAATAAAATAAGAATGACATAAAAAAAGAAATACAAAACTCCATGAAGGAAATGAAAAGCATGTCTTCCCTGATATCTCAAGCTATATATGGGAGATTACCTAAAGGAGACATCAAAATGGAATGGAATTATGAAAATAAAGGTAGTACTCATGTTGAAAAAATTGCCAATAATAAGCCATTTAGTGAATCTAACTCTAATTACGGAGTTAATTCCGGTGGGGGTCCTAAATTAAACTTTCCCAAAATTGAATTAAAGAAGTTTGATGGTATAGAGATATTTACTTGGGTGAACCAAATAAATCAATATTTTGAACTGCATAATATTATGGATGATAAGAAAATGATTCACATAGCAACCTTGAACTTTGAGATAAAACCATATCAATCGTATCAATGGATAGTGAAAAGGCAAACCCCTTTATATCACTACACTTGGGGTTTATTTACAAGAGACTTATAAGCACAATATGGGAAAGTTTGGGAACAAGACTACTTTAGTCAATTGACCAGAATCAAGCAGTTAGGTGATATTGAAGAATATAATTCATAATTCTTGGTACTGGCCACAAGGGTGGATAACCTAAGTGATGAACACTTGTTGGAACCTTACATGGGTGGATTAAGAGAAGACATTAAACATGAAATTTTATTAAGACAACCTACAAGTATTATGGAAGCTATGCAAAATGCTCATCATATTCATGCCAAAAATAAGGCTACACACAACTATAGCATTGGAGGAAGAGATCATTTTGTGGGTCATAAGACAACCATATCTCAACCAAAAAGGTTGACACCTCAAAAAATGTATGAAAGAAGAGAAAAATGACTGTGTTTCAATTGTGAAAACAGGTACAGTAAGGGGAATAAATGAGGTGAGAAGAATTTATTCTACATAGATTGTGAAGAGGAAGAATATCAAGAATTGGAACCATCACAAGGCCCAAATCTAGAAGAGACTACCCCAAAAATATCTTGTCATTCTTTGGTCGACATCACTACTCCACAAACCCTCAAGATACAAGGATACATCAAAAAGAAAAATTTAATAGTATTGATTGATTCAGGTAGCACCCATAATTTCATCAATTACAAATTAGCAAAAGATCTCAATTGTTTTGTATATCCTGCACCATAGTTTCAAGTAATGATTGCAGATGGAGGTACCATAAATTTTTCAGGTAAATGCCATAATATTAATATCAACATGGGGGAGTATTTTCTGGATAGCCCCATGATTTACATCCAAATGGGGGGTGCTAATTTTGTATTAGGGGTCCAATGGTTGCAATCACTGGGAATAATGGCCTTTGATTTTCAAAATCATTTGATGATATTTTCCTCAAATGGAAAGGAAATTGATCTTAGAGGTATCCAAGGGAAACCCTCTAAAGTGATAATCTATAATAGCATGTAATCATTACTCAAATGGGACACCAGGGTGTAATTGTACAATTGTGCTCACTTGATGTTCAAACATCTATAGCCTCGGCTCCATCAGATCTCCAAATAATTATCAACAATCATTCCAAGGTATTTGGTGAAATGCCTAAGGGTATTCCACCCACTCGAGACCATGACCATGCTATTCATTTGCAACCAAGAAGTGTACCACCTAACATTAGGCCTTACATGTATCCATATGCACAGAAGAGTGAGATTGAATGCATGATCCAGGAAATGTTAGAGGATGGCATCATTCAACATAGCCAAAGTTCTTTCTCTTCACCAGTGGTGTTGGTTACGAAAAAATATGGCTCATGGCGTATGTGTCCAGATTATAGACAAATCAAAGAAATGACCATCAAAGATAAGTTTCCTATCCCTATCATTGATGAATTATTAGATGAATTACATAGAAAAAAAATATTTACTAAGTTGGATCTTCATTCGGAATATCATCAAATCAGAATGAGATAGGAAGATATTCCTAAAACAGATTTTAGAACACATGAAGGTCATTATTGATTTTTGGTTATGCCTTTTGGATTGACTAATGCACCGTCAACATTTCAAATCTTGATGAATTCTATTTTCAAGCCCTTCCTTGGAAATTTTGTGTTAGTATTTTTTGATGACATACTATTCTACAAAAAATCTTGGGAAGAGCATGTACAACATGTTGATAAAGTATTACAACTATTGGAAGATAAACAACTTTATGCAAAGCCTTCCAAGTGTGCCTTTGGGGTTCAAGAAGTGGAATATTTGGGTCATATTGTATCTCATGAAGGTTTAAAAGTGGACCCTAACAAAATTAAAGCTATAAGGGAATGGCCGATTCCCAAAATCTTGAAGAAACTTAGAGGATTCTTAGGATTGACAAAAAATTACCATAATTTTGTCAAGAACTATGGTCAAATTGAAACACCTCTAACAACATTATTAAATAAGGAAGCATTTTCTTGGAACGAATAAGAAACCAAATATTTTGAAAAACTTAAGGAGGCTATGTGTACAATTCCTGTCTTGACCACACCTGACTTCACAAAAACATTTATTGTGGAGTGTGATGCTTCAACCCATCGAATTGGTGCAATTTTAATGCAGGAAGGAAGACCCACTGGCTTTGAAAGCAGAGAAATTAAAGGAAAAGAATTAGTCAAACCCATTTATGAAAAATAAATGTTGGCCATAATACATGCAGTTCAGAAATGACGCCCCTACCTAATAGGAAGACACTTCAAGGTCAGAATAGATCATGACAATTTTAAGTACTTTTTGGAGAAACGATTATCTTCAGAAGAGCAACAAAAATGGGTTACAAATATTTTGGGTTATGACTTTGAAATTATATACAAAAAATTAAAACATAATGTTGTGGCAGATTCCCTTTCTAGGAAAGAAGAAGAAACAAAAGGTTCACTATGTGTTATTTCTAGCCCACAATCAGATTGGGTGGAAGAAGCAAGGATAGAATGGAATCAAGATCAGGAGGTATGAAAGATCATTAAAAATCTACGTGAAGACCCCAGTTCAGTAGAAACGTTTGTATGGAACAATGATTTTCTATTGTATCATGATCACCTATACTTATGTAATAATTCCCAAATCAAACAAAAGATCCTTTTGGAATTGCACACTTCTCCTATAGGGGGACATTTAGGATTCTTGAAAACATACCACAGGATCAAGAGGGATTTTTTCTGGGAAGGTCTTAAAAATTATGTTCAAAATTTTGTCTCGGAATGTCTGGTCTGCCAACAGAATAAGGGAGAGACAATCAAGACTCCAGGTCTCCTAAAACCATTAGCTATACCAAGCCAACGTTGGGAAGAAGTTTCCATGGATTTTATTACAGGTTTACCAAAATTAGAAGGAAAGACCATCATCATGGTAGTAGTGAATCAACTAACAAAGTATGCCCATTTTTTCTCTCTTTCTCATCCTTTTAAATCAAGAACAGTAGCAACAACATTGATGGAAATAAGTCAAAAACTACATGGAGTCCCCAATATTATTGTAAGTGACAGAGACCCAATTTTCACGAGAAATTTTTGGACTGAATTACTTTCTTGTTTTGGTACTCAATTGGCTCATAGTTCATCTTACCACCCTAAATCTGATGGGAAAACCGAGATTGTGAATAAATTTCTATAAGGATATCTTCGTTTCTTTGCATCCAATAAGAAAACACAATGGGTCAAGTGGTTTCCCTAAGCAGAATGGTGGTACAACACATCCTTCTATACTTCATCACAAATGTCCCCATTTTTGGCACTTTATGGATTTTGAAAAGTCAACAAGAAGCATGTGTCTAATTTACTTTTCCCTTAAATAAATTGGACAATAAATATTAATCTAATATCTCATAATTGCTTGAAATAATTAACTGAAATGGCAAATCAGTTAACTATGGGAAATTCGAGTTCAAAGGTTGACTGGTAAGACATGGAGGTGACTTGAAGTT
>ML780868.1:129491-213018 GCA_009831015.1 Picea engelmannii | reverse complement strand
TCATCTTGTACTTGAACATTTAATTGGGGTAAAAGGAGGTTGCCCCCTCGAAGAGGCTTATTATCTAAAATTATCTCTTTTTCAAGGCGTTGAGTACTTTTCTTGAGGTTTTTCTATGCTATATTGATGTTTGGTTCTTAACACCAAGGCTTAGAATCCAATGGAGGAGATGGGATTCAACCTCCTAAGGTTATTTGAATGCTATTTTCTATTTAAGGAAGGAGATATCTTGAGGAGTGGAGGTTGGATTCATGATCCAAGAGAGGAGAGAGATAGAGGAATAGTTTATTTTCTCAATTGTGAGCCTGAGGGCCTGTTGTAATTAGCATTTTTGCCATTAAATATTCATGAGAGTTTCTTATCAGAATTTGTGTTATTGTTATCATTCTATCTTGTCATATTTCTTGAGTAATATTTACAGATTTTGAAGATCAAAATCTGCCTTTGGTTAATTAATTCATGAGCTGCAAAGGATATGTGGGAATTGCTTGTTAATCACAGATTATTGTTCAACAACTCTTCAATCTATATTGCAGAAAGGATCTCTGTTATGTGGTTATTATTCTCTTTGTTTACCTTCTATTCTTCTATCCATCTTTGCATAAGCATTTTGTATGGTAGGTGACTTGATTTCCTTTGATCTGTAGGATGTTGTGACTCCATGCCCAATGGAATGTATTTGCAACAGTTTGATGCCCTCCTTTTTACTCTTCTCTTGCTAATCCACCTATTCAAACTATTTTAATACATTTACATTTCTATGTTACCAAGATTACTCTCATTTGTAGTCTGGGAGTGACTCTTGGAGTGATAACATAACCTCCCTATGGGTCCTTCCTCATCAGACCAACCTGATGTTGTTGATTCCTCCCAGTCTGCACATTTTCAATCCAAATCGTTTCATCGTGAACACCATATTCCCCGCGTAGAGGTCAATAAATTTGATGGCTCTGATCCTACAAGTTGGGTCACTCAAATGGATAATTATTTTTCTCTGCATGGTATTACTGACGAGTTGGCCAAAGTTCTCTATGATATCCTTTATCTAGATCCTGCACATTGGCAATGGTGAAAAAATTCACGTCAGGGGTATATTGCCTTGACCCTTCTTGTTGACCCGCTTATTTCCTTACATGCCCTCACTAGCTACATTAAGCACAAGAAGGTCATCATCCTTGTTGACAGTGGTATCAGCCACAATTTTATTCATCATCGCATTGCCCAGGAAACCAATTGCTATATTTGTGCTGTCAATAATTTTCAAATCATGATAGCCAATGGTGGGTCCATGAAATGTGGTGGGCATTGTGAAAATGTTCGTCTTTAAATTGGACATTACCAATTGAAATCTCATATGTTTTCCATTGACATGGGAGGTTGTGACATTATGTTAGGTGTTGAATGGTAACACACTTTGGGTCCCATTCTTATGGATTTTAAGGAATTAACCATGCAATTCCAACAAGAAGTACAAAGGTATCAATTTAAGGTCTCACAGATGGTTCTCCTGAGATCATTAGTTCCCATCGTATGGAAAAGATCCTCAAGAAAGGCCACTCTAGTATCATTTCTCAACTCCATTATATTCAAGTCGTTGAGACACCCTCTGTGCATCCTGACCTCTAAGCCATCCTTTCCACACATCAAGCTATTTTTTACACTCCTCAGGGAATTCCTCCTTCTTGTGGTGTTCATGATCATTCCATTCCCCTTGTTCCTGGAAGTCTTCCTCCCAATGTTCACCCTTATCATCACCCCTTTGCCCAAAAGAATGAAATTGAGAAAATAGTGCAAGAATTGCTCCAAGAGAGTGTTATCCTCCCCAGTACCAACCCTAATTATTCCCCGTGTGGTCATGGTACTTAATAAACAAGGTACTTGGCGCATGTGTCCTAACTTTCGTTCCATCAATAAGCTCACCATCAAGGACAAGTTCCCCATTCCTTTCGTTGATGATCTCTTGAATGAGCTAAGTGGTGCTAAGTACTTCAAAAAATGTGATCTATGTTCTGGCTACCACCAGATATGTATGCAAGAATATGACATACCCAAGACTGCCTTTCGAACTCACGAGGGTCACTATGATTTTTTGGTCATGCCCTTTGGCTTGTGTAATTCCCCCTCCACCTTCCAAAGCCTCATGAATCATGTCTTCTGTCCTTTTCTCCATATTTTTGTCTTAGTTTTCTTTGATGATATTCTCATCTATAGTAAAACTTGGAAATCTCATCTTTCCCACGTGGATCAAATTCTCCATCTACTCTCGTAGCACCAAATTTTCCTCAAACGCTCTAAATCTTCCTTTGGAGCCTTAGAAGTAGAGTACCTGGGTCAATTGTTGGAAAGGTTGGTGTCCAGGTGGATCCTAAAAAGATTGAAGTAATGTAGGATTGGAATCGCCCCAAGACTATCAAAAGCTCGCATGTTTTTTTGGGTTTAACCAACTATTATCGCAAGTTTGTTTAGAATTATGGGAAGATTGCGGCCCCTCTCACTGATCTCCTTAAAAATAATTCTTTCACTTGGAATCTCACAACATATCATGATTTTCAAGATTTGAAGGCAACTATGTGTACTACTTCGGTCTTGGCCCTTCCTGATTTCACAAAAACCTTTGTCCTTGAATGTGATGCCTCAGGCAGAGGAATTGAAGCTGTCCTTATGCAAGAAAGAAGACCTTTGGCCTTTACTAGCAAAAAATTACCAGAACGCCATTAGGGACAATTAATCTATGAAAAGGAAATGTTGGCTATTCTGCATGCACTGGATCTCTGGCACCCTTATCTCCTGGGGAAACACTTCCAAATTAAGACAGATCATCAAATCCTCAAGTATTTTCTAGAGCAATGACCTTCCTCCCTAGAGAAACAAAAATGGGTAACTAAGCTCTTTGGTTATGATTATGAGATCATTTACAAGAAAGGAAAATAAAATGCGGTTGTTGACGCTTTCTCGAAAATATGAAGATGAAGGGTCCCTTTTTCCCCTTTCCTTAATTGTACCATATTGGCTCCAAGATGTGCACCAAGAATGGCTACATGATCCTAAAATATCACATATGATCCAACAATTGAAAGCCAACTTTCTAGTTTCCCCAGGGTACTCTTGGCACAATGATGAACTTCACTACAAGGGTCATTTGTATTTAAGTAAACAGTCACAAATTAAATCCATGGTGCTTTCTGAGCTTCATGCTACTCCCACAGCTGGGCATTCATGGTTTACCAAAACCTATGATCAGGTCAAACGTTATTTTTTATGGGATGGTATGAAAAAGAACATTCACAGTTTTGTAGCAAAATGTGATGTTTGTCAATGCAACAAAGGAGAAACCATCAAACCCCCTGGCACACTCTAACCGCTTCTGATTCCACCCACTATTTGGAGGGACATATCTATGGATTTTATTGTGGGATTACCTAAATCAGGAAATAAGTCCATCATCATGGTGGTTGTGGATTTTCTTTCCAAGTATGCTCATCTCTGTGCTCTTCAACAACCATTTACCACATCAACTATGGCTCAAATTTTCATGGATCATATCTTCAAGCTTCATGGCATGCCCCATTCTATTGTTTCTGATCGAGATCCCACTTTCACCAATAATTTTTGGAAAGAACTGTTCAGACTCAAGGGCACCCAATTTCATCTCAACATCGCCTATCATCCCAGGCTGATGGTCAAACTGAAGTCATCAATAAGTGTTTGGAGGCTTATTTGAGGTGTTTTTCCTTTGAAAGGAAAAATCAATGGGCTCAATGGTTACCATTAGCTGAATGGTGGTACAACACTTCTTACCATACACCTACTAACATGACGCCTTTTGAAGAATTATATGGCCAAAATCCACCTTCAGTTCTCTCCTACATGCCAGGTGTATCGAAGGTCCAGGTAGTTGACCAAACACTTATAGTTCGGAAGGCTATTCTCCATACCCTCAAAAATAATTTGGTCATGGCTCAAAATTGCATGAAGAAACATGTCGATCAAGTTCACTCATAACAAAAATTTGCTGAAGGAGAGTAGGTATTTCTCAGGCTGCAACCTTATAAGAAAAATTCACTGAAGGCCGAACATTGTCAGAAATTGGCACCCAAATTTTATGGTCCTTATACTTCTCTCAAGTGTGTTGTACACGTGACCTATCAGTTAGATTTACCCAATCATTCTAAGATCCATCCTGTTTTTCATGTCTCTTTCTTAAAGAAGGTGATTGGAACTAAGTTCCAAAATCAAACCAACCTTCCCGAGTTGGATGAATAAGGATCCATCTGGTTGCAACCACAAATAGTCTTGGACCAGTGAGAACACCATCTTCGTCAATGTACCATCAAGGAAGTGTTAGTTCAATGGAAAGATACAAATCCATCAAATGCCACCTGGGATACCGCTAACATTCTGTAACAATTTCCTCATCTCAATCCTTGAGGATAAGGATAATTCTAAGGGGGAGGGCATGTTAGGGACCTAAACTACCTAACCCTTCAAGTGGGTAGAATAATATATTTCCATGTAATAAAGGTCAATATTAATAAGGCCTAGCAATAAGGAGGAATGAGTCAAATATAAGAAGACCTAATAAAATCTTCCGCTTCTAGAAGGATCTTCCTCTAAATTGGTCTTTTGGATAGATAGATTTAGTATAAATAGGAATAGAGGGTATGATAAGTTTTTTCGTGGATATTATTGTAATAGAGCTCCTCTCTGCTAGAGGTTGCCCCATCTAAGAGGAAAGTGAACATTGCTCTCAGTAATCAAAGTGTTCTTTCTGGCATTATTCTAGTATTATTCTCGTGTTATTGTGGTATTGTTATGGTTATATCATTGTTTCTCTGCCATTTCTAGCTAATTATTTCTGTTCTGCATACTATTTTATAACTGGAATACTACAAATTCCAACAAACCCAAAGCCTGCTAAGAAGTTTTGAAGTATGAATGATTATAATTGTCAAAGATCCTGGAATTCATGGCAAGCTAGATGCCCCAGAAAACTAGGATTATAATAAATTTCATCAACCGTAACTCCATATACGAGTAGAACTCACAAAAACAATCCTCAATCAAATCTTTGTTTGAGAGATGATCAAGGCCCAACTGCTTTCAATTTCCCTCCACACCTGAAGGGAGTATGGATAGTCCAAAAATATATTCTAGTTTGTTTCTTCATGTTCTTTGCATAGATAACACATACCTATCCTGTGCTTATTGCGCATTTGAATTCTTTCCCACGTCACTACTTTCCCCATTAGTGCGAACCAGAATAGCATAATACTTTTCAATGAACCTCAAATATTCCATAGTTTGTTATGCTACCAAAGGGGTTGAAAGTCCCCCGATACATCAAGATATGCATACCCCAACTTGCTTAAGTAATCACCCCCCGCTAAATTATAATTCCAGAATAAATCATCATCCTAGTCTAGTAAATGGGCATGTGCATTTCATAAGGTGGAAATATAACTGTTAGGGGATTCGATTACTTAAATTTCTTTACATTAAATTATCAACCAGGGAGCTCGTAAGATTGTGAGATGCCAAAAAAATATATGCAAGAGTAGGAAACTAACTCTAAGCTAAGCAAGTTGAATCAAAATTTCTTTGTTTGATAATACATTTCCAGGAATTAGAGTCAAGGATACACGAGCTCTGTTACAATAATCATTTAGCTACTTCACGGCTCCACTAATTCTCGTAGCTTAATCAAACTTGTAAATAAAAATCACTGAAGAATAGGAATTAAAATCAGAGTATATTATGTTGTAGGTTCTAGTCCTATAGATTCTCAACTATCTTTTGGATTCTTAGGGTTAGAAAACATTCAGATCTTTGATGCACACCACACTCGATGGGTCACACTTGCATAAATGAAATGCTATAAGTTCAATTTGGTCACTGGACTTATATTTCAGTGATTAACCAGATTGCTTTGGTTGATATCAAGAGTATCAATTGGTTTTGTGGTCATGATAAAATTTAGTCTCCAATTCCTAACTCTGTAGGGAAACCCACAATTACATAAATAAATAAAAAACATAAAGAAATGAATAGGAAATGAAATGAGAAACTTCTTAAATAACATCACACAACAAAAATGAAACTATTTGTGCAACATATACTAGAGAGAGGGAGCCCTGCCTCTTTTTGAATATACTACCAAGAAAGGATACAATATAGAACTCTTGATCTGCAACAATAATCTCTTTATTCCAACATCAAAGGATTACAATGGTTACAATGATCTTTCTCTGCAATATGTAACTCCCTTCTCTCCTCTATTATCCAAATATCTAACTATATAATCTGAATGATATCCTCTCATATTTATATATATATCTTTTCCTTCACAAAAGGAAAAAAGAGTTACAACAAGATGAGATCAGATCCTAAACAAGTGGATCTACAACTAACAAATATTAGATCCCAAATATGTGGATCTCTTCACCATCAAATCTTGGATTTAGTCTAAGGTTGTTTAAAGAGGATACTTACATCATTCTCCATGAGATCCATGTTCCCAAATTTGTGGATATGGGCCACAACTTGGTTAAACCACTTAGTTACAGGAATTGCAGGCTAGTTACCAATATGACCAGTTTTCAAAATCTCAATCATACGCCCCTTATCTTGCACTTTTTGTGTATTTTCCACAATTGCCACCTAAATTACCCTATTATGCACAAAATCCATTTTTATATTTTCTAGATTCCTCTTTATCTGTTTAGAAATGACGTGGAAATTTTGGCTACTAGAACTGGCATTAACTACTGAATTTCACAAATAAGTTAGGAAACCACAATAATTACCCTAAGTAATCATCAAAGCATGGGAAATCAACCATTTTATTGTACATATTCCATGTAAAGCTCATATATGGTAGAAATGGACAAATTCATAAATATGAGTGATAAAAGGAATGGGTATTAAAGGTAAAGAAAGTGAAAAATGACTGAATGGAATTGTAAAATGTGTCAATTCTGAGGCCCAACATCCCCCCCCACACTTAAATCATTGCATGTCATCATGCAAAAAATATACATAGGAGGTGGTGTTCAGGTATGATATATAGTCTTCAATCCCTCTGCATTATATGATTATTATTTTTTCTTTGGCAAGACAGGGATGAACAAGATATAAGAACTTGCATTCTAATTAAATTAGATTGTGGAAAATTAGATTTTTCCCATTCTTGGTGATATATTTCATATATGAGACCTGGATATTTGAGTGATGTTTTACTACAGAATCTGACATAAATGATAGAAGACCTAAATGGAAAGGATTTTTTTTTTACTTGGATTTTTCAAAGTCATCAATTCCACAGGGAGATGAATGACGATGGGTAGACAATGAAATATGAAATGTGAAAGGATATGGAGATAAACTGTAAGGAAATGAAGGTATGGTAAATATGAAAAGCTTCAATAATTTTATGTGCATGAATTCCCAAGTTATATGACTACCCAAAAATATAAATCGCTTACCCAAATTTACCTCCTCCTTATGGATGATGGTCTGAGAGACAAATGTTGAACTCTGGCTTTCTTGATGTGTGTTGATATGAGAGGAAAAATACTTTGGTTTTATATTGGATGCATGATGTGGAAAGGAATATGTTGGACATTTGGACCGATTGTAGGTTTTTCTATCTTCCACGATGATCTGAAAATGAACACTGAAAGTTGTCTTCTGAACATTTTGAAGAAGCTGGAACTGTAATACTGATTTCTAGTAGCAAGTGATTTTTTTTGTAACACTAGCATGCCACTGGAAAATTGTAAACTATGAAACCAACTTTTGTAAATAATGGCCTACTATTTTTACACAATTTTAATTCCACATATGATCATTTTAGATGGAGTAAGCTCTACAAATGATGACCTATGNGGGGGGGGGGAATGAATCGGTATGAACACTTTTACCACTTTTAACCACAATATATAAAATTCAACTTAATCAATAGTATATCATCAATGTATCATCAATATATCATGATAATATAAAAATAAGAAGCATCACATCAACAACATCACATCAAGTACTCAGTACACTAGAATTTACATGGAAACCCCAACGGGAGAAAACCATAAAATGCTTTCTTATATATCAAAGATTACATTCATTGGAAGCACCAACTTCCTAATTCTACAGATGCAACTAGAAGGAGGCTATGACCCCCTATTTATATGATCCAACCTGAACGAAGATACTACTCCCTGAATTCTTTGGCTCCAACCCCCTGATTTTCATGCTCCAACCTGAAGGAATCTCCAAATCCATGTGTTCTTCGGTACCAAATGGAAGGGAGCTAGTGTCAATGTTTTATCGAAACCTGCATAGGATATCTAGCTAAATAAATTACAAACAAAGCTTATCAAGAAAGGATGAGATATTCAATATGGAAGAATGAGAAAATATATTCACACTACTTCAATGAGTCGATCAATGATCGAATGATTAATATAATGAATGAGTGATACACACTCATATAGGACATAAAATTCCATAATTAAGAAAATCAATCAAGTAGTTAGCTTTCCTTAGGAATGCATGCATGCATAATAGTGATGGTCGAAATAGAAAGTCGAAAATAGAACTAGTAAGTTAACTCCCACTGAACTAGTGTGTCAAAAGTACAAATTTCTCCAACACCCCCCCTGAACATCACTATGGAGTAAAAAGGAGTCCCTGCTACTAGGCCATAATAGGTACTCATGTACAATGCAACTAATGAACAATGGATAAAAATGAGGAAAGAGGGAAAACCACGTGGGAACAAAACCCCCCCTCAAAGGACAATGCATCAAAAGAAGAAAAGGTAGCTGCTAGGAAACCATGTTCTTCACTTTAAGATGATCCTACAAAGTTTGAAACTTTTTCTCAGTGCTGGTCTTGGTGAAGATATCAAGAACCTATTCAGAGGAAGGAAAAAACTGCATATCAATGGTCATGTCATGTACTAGATCTCTGATGAAATGCATGTGGACCTCAATGTGTTTGGTTCATTGTCGTTGTATTGGATCTCTACAAAATATTAGTGTACTATGATTGTCACACCATATGATAGTCGGACAGTGAAACTGGATACCAATATCGGTAAGGAAGTGTTGAATCCAAAGTGATTTAATGACATAGTTGACTACTCCTATATACTCAGCCTATGCGAAAGATAAGGAAATAGATAATTTCTTCTTACTTGACCAAAAAATAGGGCCTGACCCCAAACTGAGAGTGTACCCGAAAGTGGACCTGTGATCTGTGCCATTGCCAACCCAATCTGAATCTGTGATCTGTGCCATTGCCAGCCCAATCTGAATCTGTGAAGCATATGATATCCAATGTAAAACCAACTAAATAGTGAATCCCATAACTCATGGTTCCCTTAACATATTTGAGGATGTGGTTGGCATCCTTCCAGTGCATATCATAAGGGCTCCTGCATGTATATGGAAACTACTCCTACTACATATGATATTTTTGGACGGGTGTGGGTGAGAAACAAAAGACTCCCCATCCACAGTTGATACAAAGTGTTGTCCACTAATGGTGTATCCCCTCCATCCTCAATTCTAATCTCAGATAAGAAGGGTGTAGGTGAAGACTTACATTCTGTCATGTGGAATCTATCCAGAAGATCTATGGCATACTTATCCTTAGAAATTTTTATGCCTAAAGCATCCTGACTAATCTCAAGACCAAGAAAGAAATGAAGTGGATCCATGTCCTTCATAGAGAACCTTTCATGCTGTTGGCATAGGGGCAGACCCAAGGTTCAACGCTTTGACAGTGCATCAACAAAACCCTAACTACCGGCCCTTTCGGCAACACATACGAAGCAGATGAAGTATCACCTGATGTAGAGGCGGGGGGTTGCAGGACTCAGGTGTCTACAACCTAGCTGGGACATAGATATGTGATTACAATACTTAACATAGAACTTAGCTAATCAATATGCATTAGTTCATAAATCCCATTCACATCGCAGATTAAACCCTAATTACAGATCAACATAGTAGTAACCAAGATCAAGTACTTTTGATCACCGAGCACATAGAATTTACTTAGATCTAACAATCAAATATCATAAAGCACTAAGAATCCACAGATATATCTATCATACATCAATATCAGTGCACTAAGAAGATAAACACATAAACAACATGAGAAATATTGCACAAAGCACATCAGAACACAGGATATACGTGGTTCACCCCAGTGTGGGGATATGTCCACCAACTTATTCTTCTCTTCTTTATTAATCTTAAATATTTCTACATTCTTTGGCTCCTGTGCATAAATCCACTGAGTGCCACTCCGCAGAGGATAGGAGATCTGCAACCCGCCAGATCCTCCTTCCCAAAATCAAGTCAAGGCATAGAGCCAACTCCTTATTAGCACAAATCCTTACACAGTCTGTGCACAAAGCCTCTTACACTTACTTGCACTGAGCCAAAACAACTCAATACAACACTTAGCTAGCACCTTTTACATATTCTTGCACGAAGCCAACTTAGACAAGCTTCACTCTAAGTCCTCTCTACTTATTTATACATTAAAAAAAGGCCTAAACATGGGTAAAACCATGGGCTGACATCCCATACCCATTACATAAACCCTAAAATCCCCAAAAGTCCACAAAATAGGTGAAATCCCGCGATCTCAGCTCCGCTTGGGCACTCCATCTTCGACCATCCTGTCAAAGTCCCAAAAATGGTCAAACACGACCAATGTTTCCTCAAAACTTGGTCAAGGGCCAACATGACCCCAACACTCACCTGTGACTCGTCTTGAGTCACTTAGATATGGGCAGGGCTACTTCGAAGGCCTCGAGATTAGCTCAAGCTTCATATACTTGTTTATTCGCTAGAGCTTCCTAATCGACGAACTCCTGAATTAATTGCGCAGTGACAGGCCCTTCCAGGTGCTGTTCCATTGTTGCAACCAGTTGGTCTAGTTGCGAGCCTTGTCCTTCAAATTATTAAAAAATCATCCAGGCTTCATCTTGCACCGTTTGGAGTCTCTTTGTCACTTCCATAACCTTGCTCTGGATAGAAGTAAACTATTGTTGGACTGCGCACTGCTCCTGCGACCTCTTCATATTCTCAACAATAGTAAGCAACTTCATCTGTTCTTGTACTGTGGATGTCTGTTGCTTCACCTCCTGGAGTTGTGCCTCCAGTTTCATCAACTCCAGATCTTCTGCAAGGTGCTCATAGGTCTACGCAATTCGATCACTTAGTTGTTTACACTCTAAGGTGGGTGCCCTAATTCTTTCTACTGTGTTCCTGGAAGCTTCTTCCCTCTGATCGCGCACTTCTTGCGGAGTGCTAGGTACTGGTTGGATTTCTAGCTCCATTACCTTTGCTTGAAGCTACTGAATGGCCTCAACGAGCTTCCCCACTTTCATCTCAGATGAATCTGGTTCCTCCTGTGCCAAGCCCGACACAGAGTGAAGTGCTCTATTTACTGCCTCCTTGATCGCAATATGCTTTGTGAGCAGTTGGTCTTTTTCTTCATGTATATTCGCATTGTTCTGCTCCAACTTTGTCTAAATTTCATTTTTCTCCTTCTGTGCAACTCAAAGTTTCTCTAGGAACTCCTCCTTTTCTTTCTTTAAGGTCTCTATGGCCTGCTCCTTTTCTTCTTGGACTCGATGGAGTTGAGCTTCGGTTGCATCTGCTAGCCTTCGTAATTGGGTGGGTGTTGGCCCTTGACCAAGTTTTGAGGAACACTTGGTCATATTTGACCATTTTTGGGACTTTGACAACTTGTCAAATATGGAGCACAACGTGAAGCAGAAATCGTGGAAGCTAGACCCCTTTTTGGGTCCTTTTTAGGTTTTTGGGGATAATGTAATGGGATTGGGATGTCGGCCCATGGGTTTACCCATGTTTAGGCCTATTTTGTATATATATAGATGTCTAGGCCATATAGGGAGGGAGTGGATGATATATCTATGTGATGTAGGCTAAGTGCCAAGGGTTGAATCTGTGTGATCAAGGCTTTGTGCATTTTATGTAAGGCTTGCAGAGCTGAGAGCAAGTCCCTGTGAGAGACTGTAGAAGGCTTTGTGCTTTAGTGCAAGGAAGAAGGATCTAGCAAGCTGCGCAGATCTTCTGTCCTATGCAAAGAGGGATTAGGATGGCTATGCATAGTAACCTGATTAATTTAAGCTAATAAAGAAGAATACTTTGTGGATGTAGCCCCAGGGTGGGGGTGAACCACAGTAAATGTGTGTGTTGTTCTCTGTGCCTCGACTTGATGTGTTCGTCTCTTTCTTTGATAAGTGCTTTGATGTGTTTAGATATATCTATTTATGATTTGTGCTTCTGAGATATGAATGAATGTTATATCTAGTATGTAATATGCTTAATGCTTGATTTGCCGAATCTAACCTATATTGTTGTGGCTAAGTGCTGAATTATCTTAGATCTAAGTACATACTGCGATGCTCTGTGCTATCTGTGAAGTATCACGAGGGTTGAATATTGATGAGTAATCTATGCTATGTGATTGCTAAGTGTTATAATCACAGATCTGTGTCCCAGCAAAGGTTCCAGACACCTGAGTCTTGCAACCACCCCTGCCTCTACCTCAGGTGAGACTTCATATGCTTCGCAAGTGTTGCCAAAAGGGTCGGTAGCTAAGGTTTTTTTGGTGCGATGTTGTAGCATTGAACCCTGGGTCTTCCCCTATGCCAACAAATGGTTCCGTTGCTGGGACCTGAAACTGTGATTGCTGGGAACTGAGCAGAAGAAGCTTTGTGCAAAGATTCGTCCTGAAATTGTGGAAGCTCTGTGCATGGATCTATGCCCTAGTGCACAGTGATCCACTTGATCTGAAAATATCTGTGCTGAAGAAGGAAGGACATATCTGAAGGAAAGAAGTCAGATCTGCAAGAAAAGAGGTTGATACTGAAGAAAAGAAGTAAGATCTGTAATCTTTTTGCTTCGATAAAGGTAAGAATAGTTAAAAGTTCTTAGATTTGGAAGCTTTGTGCCCTGTAAAAGTAAAAGAAGTGAAAACTTTTGTTTCTAAAGTATGGATTTAGGTATGCTTGATAGATTTTGTCCTAACTTTAAAACTAGGGCATTATTAGATGAAAGAACGTTTGATATGAATAGATCTGATAAGAATAATGAAAGATATGTTATACCTATGCATATAAATAATTTTTGGACTAACCAATGGATGTAGGATCCTAGAAAGAAATTTTTTCAGGCTAGCCATTATGACCCTAGAAAGAAGTACAAGAAAATTTGGGGATCATTTAAGAGAAAGAGAGGATTAACTCTTTGTTACAGTTGCAGAAGACCAGGACATCTTGCTAAGGAATGCCCTGGGAGAAACCCTACTTGCCTCTGTTGTAAGGCTATGGACCATGAAGTACTGGATTGCCCTAAAATGATTGCTAGACTTGAAAAGATGAATATGGAGCAAGAAATCCCTGAAGGAGATCAAGAGACTAAGATTAAAGAAGAACCCCAGAAAGAATCAAAGATTATGTTGCTGAAAATGAAAGAAACCCTGGATGAACATAAAGATGCCAGTTTGTCATAGATATTCAAAGAAAAGGAGAAAATCGAAGTAAGAATAGGATACTTTGACATTGACTGTGCTCTGGATGAGGGAACACAGATGAACATTATGAAAAAAAGTACTTGGGAAACCCTAGGAAGGCCTGCTATGGTTCCTTCACTAGGAAAAATAGGGTTGTTTAAAGGAAAAATGGTAACCCTATGTGGCAGGATTACCCAGATAACCATGAGTACCCATGGAGCTTTGACAGAGGAAGAATTCAAAGTTATTAAATTTATTGAGGACTATGCCCCATTTCCATCTTTGTTAGGCAATATCTGGATTGAAAAAGACTAGATCTGAAGAAACGAAAAAAAGGAAGCCCTAGAACAAAAGAAGAAAGAACTCATGGAATTTATGACTAGAAGGATCGCCTACTTGATGGAAGAACAAGAGAACAGATCTAAGCTATTAAACACTAGGGAATTGGATGTTGAAGCTATAAGAGCATTAGAGGAACCACATAAGACCGAAATACCTAATCCACATGATGAAGGTGTATTACCCTTGGATATGAAGAAAGAATCTCAGCATCGCGAAGTGACTATGTCGAGAGAAGATAAGAATAAAAATGGAAAAAGGATGACCGAGATGAAGCTCACTAGGAAGAAGGCTAGGAATCTAAGTAAGAAGAGAGCCATGATTGAAAAGTTATAGAAGATTCTAGAGGAAACTTTGGAGAAGAAAAAATTGTAGGAATTGAGCGTCGCCGGGATCTCAGAACAACGACATACGACACTTTGCCGTGGCGAAGAAATATAGCTGTTGGACCGATACACCCACTCAACTTCTTCCCCGAACAGACAAAAAATCATTAAAGGATCACCATCAGACCATTGGAGCATGCCATAACAGATGGATCAACATTCCTGAAAGATTCATACTCGTTGCAAGCAGATCGTTGACGAATTTCCTATTTATCTCGCCACATCGTGCCCGAAGAACACTTTTGCCAACTGAAAAATTAAAGCCCGCAGAACTAGTGATTGTCTACATGGATGATTGCAAGTAGATTGTTCATCCTAGTGCAGCATTTTGAGATCACCGTGACCCCGATTATCTTTCCCGAGTGTGTGTGTACGATGAGCTCACCGAACTTGAGGAATCCGTCACAGAGGTCCTTCTCGATTTAATGAATAAGAGAGTCATGTCAGAAAGAAGAATATCCATCGGAGTCCAAGCATCATCAACGGGAGGAGTGCAAGCCTCCCCGTCGACTGCTCTGTGACTGGCTTAGAGTAGAAGGCCAAAGATCCCATAGAGCGCCGAGTGATGGAGCTGGCTGAAGTCATTCAACAACTTCAACAAAGCGTCATGGAATTAGAGCTTCAGACCATACCACAAACTCCACAAGAAGTGCGCGACCAATGAGAATTGAATGCTCAGAGCACAATTGAGAGGATTAAAACACTTGCTACAGAATGTAAACAACTAAGTAGCAGAAGTGCACATATATATGAACAACTATATGAAGACCCAAAGTTGAAGAAACTGGAGTCCCAACTCCAGGAAGAAAAGCAGCACGCCGATACAGTACAGGTGCAACTCAAGCTCTTGTCACCCATAAAGAGGATGAAGATATCCCAGGAACAACGCACTTCCCAACAACTCATTCTTACCAAGTAGAAAAGAGTGATGGAAGTCACCCAGAAACTCCAGTCGAGCCAGGAGGCGGCCTACCTACTGTTTGAAGAAATTGAAGGCCAAGGAACACTACTAGAACAAGTAGTTGCTATAGTTGAGCAACAACTGGAAGGACCTATCAGCGAAGTGGTTGTTTAGGAATTCACTAAGCAATAAGTAGTAGCACAGAGACAAGTCGAAGAAGCTTGATCCAAGCTTGATACCTTTGAGGAAAAGTTACCCAAACCTGAGTGACTCGGGATGAGTCACAGGTGAGTGTTGGGGGCATGTTGGCCCTTGACCAAGTTTTGAGGAACACTTGGTCATATTTGACCATTTTTGGGACTTCGACAACTTGTCAAAGATGGAGCACAACACGAAGCGGAAATCTTGGAAGCTAGACCCCTTTTTGGGTCATTTTTAGGCTTTTAGGGATAACGTAACGGGATTGGGATGTCGACCCATAGGTTTACCCATGTTTAGGCCTATTTTGTATATATATATATATATAGATGTCTAGTCCATATAGGGAGGGAGTGGATGATATGTCTATGTGATGTAGGCTAAGTGCCAAGGGTTGAATTTGTGTGATCAAGGCTTTGTGCATTTTATGTAAGGCTTGCAGAGCTGAGTGTAAGTCCCTGTGAGAGACTGTAGAAGGCTTTGTGCTGTAGTGCAAGGAAGAAGGATCTAGTGAGCTGCGCAGATATTATGTCCTATGCAAAGAGGGATTAGGATGGCTATGTGTTGTAACCTGATTAACTAAAGCTAATAAAGAAGAAGACTTTGTGGACGTAGCCCCAAGGTGGGGGTGAACCACAGTAAATGTGTGTGTTGTGCTCTGTGCCTTGACCTGATGTGTTCGTCTCTTTATTTTCTAAGTGATTTGATGTGTTTATATATATCTATTTATGCTTTGTTCTTCTGAGATATGAATGAATGTTAGATCTGGTATGTAATATGCTTAATGCTTGATCTGCCGAATCTAACCTATCTTGTTGTGGCTAAGTGCTGAATTATCTTAGAGCTAAGTACATACTTCGATGCTCTATGCTATCTGTGATGTATCATGAGGGTTGAATATTGATGAGTAATTTAGGCTAGGTGATTCCTAAGTGTTATAATCACATATCTGTGTCCCAGCTAAGGTTGTAGACACCTGAGTCTTGCAACCACCCTTGCCTCTACCTCGGGGGAGACTTCATCTTCTTCGCAGGTTTTGCTGAAAGGGTCAATAGCTAGGGTTTTCTTGGTGCGCTGTTGTAGCGTTGAACCCTCAGTCTGCCCCTATGCCAATAGTGGGCTCATCCACCAATTCTACACTTTCTGCTGAATATGACAGAGTAGGCACTGCGCAAATCGAATGGATAGCTTGCTGGATTTGTTTGAGATCCTTCTCTAATCTGTCATACAATGTTTCTTACTTCACTTCATGTCTCTGCAGGATATCCTCTGAAGTGTATTGTACAACTATGATGATGAGCTTGATATCTTCTACTATGAGCACATTCTGTGACTGAGGCTTATTCGCGTAGACCTTCTTTCTTGCTGAAGGTTTCTCCGGGAAAACCTTCCTCTTCTGCGATGCTTCTATTGTGGTGAGGGGATCCTTCGGCGGTGTAGCTTTGCCTTTGTCTTGATTTTCTCCTTCTTCCCCTCCTTCCTCTTGGTTCACTTTGTCTCCTCCTCCTCTTGCAGGTGAGTCAGGCCTACTTTCATCTGATGCGATGTCCTCCTCATTAGTTTCTATGTCTTGGAATTCTTCCTTTTTATTCTTTTTCTTTGCACTACTCTGTCCATCATACTCATTCCGGGTGACCAAAGGAATTTCGATAATGTCAGGGTTGAAGAGTTCTGCATCTTCAACCGATACAAGGAATTCTTCTGGCCATTCCTTAGTGATCTTTTCCATGTCTTCATTGGTCTATTTATAGTAGGACTACATCTCCTCCTTACTTTCATCCCTGCGCATGGTGATGTAGATGAAGTGTCAGTCTACACAGAACATCACTAGTGGCCTGTACTGATGGAGTGTATTCGGTGTCATCCATGGGAATGATTCAATGGCATGCTTCAGTTTTAGGTAGTAAGCATGGAATACATCGTTCTACTTCCACTGCTTCGCCATATCATTTTTATACCACAAGGTGGAAAACCTTGCGACCAATGGCTCCGATGGATTGAATTATGGGAAGGCTAGTCCTTCTGGAATTTTCGAAGTGAAAAATGAGATCAGTACCAATAGCCAACTAAAGTGAAACTCATACCCTTCATCTTGCGCTTTGTGGCAGTCCTTTTCTAGCTCATTAACGAGGTAGCTCACCTAGTTCATCTACATGCCTTCTACGCACTTCCCTGCGAGGTCCACTATGAAACCTATGACTTGTGTCAAACGGTTCTTTCTGATGATCTTGCCAACAATCAGTTGGAAATCAAGGTGCACTGCACCATCCTGGATGGAGGATACCTTGTAGCCTTACTTCCCTTTCTCTACATCGCCATAGTCTTATTTTATATGCTGGGCCAGGGAGCGATATGATGTCTTCCCTGGGTAGAACTGGTGAGGTTCTAGTCCCTGCATACTTAGTTCCATGATCAAGTGGATTAGCGTCGGATCCACAATGATGTGTCTATCTAACCAAAGATAACCTCCATGATAGCATGACAGGAGGAGTTTAACACAAGCATTAACCTCCTGATGTTGGCCGAAGTGGGGGATCTTCATCGCATTCAAGATTGTGGATCGCGGGAGATCCTTAATCCACAATCGAGGAACTATCTTGGTATTCTTCCCAGTCGTATTCATCAGATACCTATGCGACGTGAGGATCACATAGTTCTTCCAGTCTTTGAGGTTGAAGTCACTGATATTGAGAGATGGGATCAGTCTCGACTGGGGTCCAACTGCACGTATCCCCTTCGAGAGGTATGTAGTGATCAATGTGTATTCAAAATCATGTAGGACACTGTCACGGTTAACCTCACCATAAAAGGAGGGATGTAGTCTGGAAAGATCGACGAGATCTTCTTCGCTTGATCTAGATCATCACAGTGTTTGCTTCGTTTCTTAGCAGTGCGGATAGAACATCTCGACGAGATCTGCTTCGCTTGATCTAGATCATCCCAGTGTTTGCTTCATTTCTTAGCAGTGCGGATAGAACGTCATGAATTCGATGGGGATGATTTCAATCCACCAGTTGACGATGCCTGTATTCCTACAAAAATGTCTTTCTTAGCCACGAGGTCTATCAAAATCGCCTCCACAGACTTATCTAGCGCGCTATGATTTCACGAAATTCACACTTGTAATCAAGGAGACCAGGTAGGTGAATAGATAGACAAGGTAATCAAATGAATGACGAGTTCTAGACAACACAACACGATATGAAATCAATTCTCTATTAGCTCAGATATCTCGGTTTTCAAAAAGTGGTCCCAGCGCAACATCCATCGGGTTAAATAAGCAATGTCATAATGGATTCCTCAAACGGGTAGGAATGCCTCAATCAATACAAAACAGGCTGTTATGGCATGGTCCCAACAGTCCAATGATGGTCTTTCTGGAAATAAATGCATTTCTAACCTTTCCAGAGCGTCATTCTAATGGTCGGGATGCCTCTAACGGTCATATACCTTCACCATGGAGAATTCCCATTCTGCGCGGTTCTGTTATTCTGGCAAGGTTCAAGTTCTACAAGTCTGCCTTCTGCGAAGTCTTCTTTGGAACTTCTTGTAGTTTTTCTAATTTTTCTTTCTTCTTACTAATCTTTCTGGCCTTCTATCCTGTGATTTGAGTTTCTTGATTCCTCTTTCCATTCTTATTCTTATCTTCTCTTATTGTAGTAACTTCACACTACTGAGGGTGTTTCAAAGGGTTCAAAGGTAATACCTATTCTCTAACTATTTACAGGGTGGATGCACTTCTTTTCTGCATGGAAAGTTTCTTTAAGCCTTCTTGTGTTATTTCAACTTCGACAACTAATTCTCTAGCCCTCTATTGCTTCAACTTATCCTTTTGTTCTTCTATTAGTCACTCTATCTATCTAGCTATGAAGTCCCTTAATTATTTATTTTTCTGTTTTGTAGCTTCCTCCTCTGCTTTCTTTTTGATATGGTCCTTCTCAATCCAAGTCTTTCTTACTAAAAGGGGGAAAGGGGCACTGCTCTCAAAAAACTTAATGACTTCAAATTCTTCTTTGGTCAATGTTTCATGAGAAATCATAGGTACCTTAGTAACTCTTCCACATAGAGTTATCATATTTCCTTTAAAATACCTATCCTTCCCAATGAAGGTATCATAGCAGAATTTCCCAAAATTTCCCAAGTGATTTCTGGCATGATATTCACCTGTGTTTCCTCATCCAAGACACATTCTATATCAAAATCTCCTATTCTTGTTTCTATGCGTTGTTTCTCTTTTAAGATCTTTGGTAAACTGATGTCTTTGTGATCATTCAATGTTTCTTTCAACTATAATAACATAGTCTCTGACTCTTTTTGGTTCTCTAACATATCCTTAGTCCCTTGACCTTCTTCATAGTTTTCTAGTCTCATGTTCATCTTTTCAACTTTGTCAATCATTCTAGGGAAATCCTCAACTTCATGGCGAATAGCTTTACAATAGAGACAACTAGGAACTATACTAGGGAATTCCTTAGAAGGATGTCCCGATCTTCTGCAATTATAACACAGTGTCAATCCTCTCTTTCTTTTAAACGATCCCCAACCTTTCATGTACTGCACACTGGGATCACAGTGATGGACCTGCAATCTGCAAAAAATATTTCTAGGTTCCTTCATCTACTTGTTAGTCCAAAAATTCTTTCTGTGCATAGGAATAACATATCTTTCACTATCTCTATCAAATCTATTTAGATCGACTCTTTCTTCTAATTGTGCCCTAGTTTTCAGACTAGGACAAAATCTATCAAACATACCTAGATTCATACTTTTGAAGAAAATATTTCCACTTATCTTACCTTTATCAAAGCACAAAGCTTTAAGATATTACCTCTTTTCTTCAGATCTGGTTCCCTTCTTAGCACAGAGCTTCGCAAGTCAAGTAGAATACTATGCACTACAACAATATATCTACACACAAAGATTTATGTTTTCTTCAGTTCCCAACAATCACAGTTTCAGGTCACAGCAACAGAACCATTGTTGGCATAGGGGCATACCTAGGGTTCAATGCTTCAGTAGCGCACCAACAAAACCTAACTACCGGCCCTTTCGAAAACACTTGTGAAACAGATGAAGTCTCACCCAAGGTAGAGGCAGGGGGTTGCAGAACTTAGGTGTCTACAACTTAGATAGGACACAGATATGTGATTACAATACTTAATAGAGCACTTAGATAATCAATATGCATTAGTTCATAAATCCCATTCACATCGCAGATTAAACCCTAATTACAGATCAATGTAGTAGCAACTAAGATCAAGTAATTTTGATCACCTAGCACATAGAATTTACTCAGATATAACAATCAAATATCATAAAGCACTAAGCATCCACATATTTATCTATCATACATCAAGATCAGTGCACTTAATAGATAAAAACATAAACAACATGAGAAATATTGCACAAATAACATTATAACAAAGGATATATGTGGTTCACCCCTATGTGGGGCTATGCCCACCAAATTCTTCTTCTCTTCTTTATTAATATTCAATATTTCTACATTCTTCGACTCCTATGTACAAAGCCATTGAGCGCCACTCCACAAAGTACAGGAGATCTGTGCACAGCCTGCCAGATCCTCCTTCCCAAAATCAGGTCAAGAAACAGAGCCAACTCTTTATTAGCATAAAACCTTACACAGTCTATGCAGAAAGCCTCTTACACTTACTTGCACTGAGCCACAAAAACTCAATACAACACTTAGCTAGCACCTTTTACATATTCTTGCATGAAGACAACTTAGACAGGCTTCACTCTAAGTCCTCTCTACTTATTTATACATTACAAAAAGGCCTAAACATGGGTAAACCCATTGGTTGACATCCCATACCTGTTACATTAACCCTAAAATCCCCAAAATTCCGTAAAATAGGTGAGATCCCATGGTCTCAGCTCTGCCTGGGCGCTCCATCTTCGACCAGCCTGTCAAAGTCCCAAAAATGGTCAAACACGACAAATGTTTCCTCAAAACTTGGTCAAGGGACAACACATGCAAAATATGTTTGACCACAACAATGGCTAAAGTAGAGCTACCAATGATCAAAAGATCATCAACATAGAATACTAAAATCATCAAAGAATGAGTAGTCCTCAACATGTAAACATTGCAATCAAATTTACATCTAACAAAATCATGTGAAAGCAGATAAGAATCCATCTTTTCATACCATGATATAGTTTCCTTCTTGAGGCCATAGAGTGACTTATTTAGTTTCCATACTAAAGATGAGTTCTGAACGAACCTTTGTGTCTACTCCATGTAGATCTCCTCTAAAAATTCATCATGAAGAAAAAAATTATTCACATCCATCTGGTGAACTTCCCATCCTTTGGTTTCTGCAATGGATAGAACCAAGTGAATGGAGTCCATATTTTCTATAGGAGCAAAGGTCTCATCATAATATATCCCATGAATCTGTTGAACTCCTTTTGTAACTAGTCTTGCCTTGTACCTGCTCACCTACCCATATGTTTCCCTCTTGATCTTATATACCCACTTGCATCTGACAATATTTACCCTTGGTGGAAGTGGAACCAAATCCCAAGTCTTATTCTATAGGAGTGAGTCATACTCCTCCGGCATGGCTGATTCCCATAAAGGATTTCCCACAACCTCACTGTAGAGCTACGGATCAGAATACTGAACCATATAGAAATGCATGGACATCGCCAGTTCAAAATTTGAAAGGACATGAGAAGGATCCTCATGCTGAGATCGAGTCCTCCTTGAATCCAATGGATTCCCTACAAGGTTTCATGTTGCCTAAAGTGTGGACTATGCCCACTTGGGCATCTACTGAAGCTCCGACGCTGGCTCCTCATCTGGTTGTACTACATGCTCAAATACATGCACATAATAATTTGTATATGAGTCTGAATGTGTAGCATATGAGTTCATGTAATCATCATATATGATGTTTAGAACTGATGGAAGCATAAGAGTCTTTTCATGTTGCACATGAGGTGCATGCAAATGACTCTCCTCAAAATGAACACTGCGCTCAATGATGAGCTAGTATGTAGAGGGATCAATCAACATTTAACCCTTCACATCATATGGATATCCCACCAAGATGCACGGTGTGATATGTGGATCTAATTCTTTCCTTGTTTCAGAAGGAATATGGGTCCATGCACAAGATCCAAAGATGGAGAAGTGTGTGACATCTAGTTTGTCACCTGTCCAAGCTTGAAAAGGTCTCATGTCCTCAAAAAATATATGAGGAGATCTATTCTGTATATAAGCATCACAGTTAAGTTCCTCATCCCAAATCTTGGAAGGAAGAGACCTCACATGCAACATGCAATTGGTCATCTCCTTGAGAGATCTGTTCTTCCTTTCAACAAATCCATTCTATTACAAAATGTATGGAATTGTAGGTTACAACTGGATACCAACCTCACAAAAAATATTATGAGCATATTTGTTTATATACTCCCCCCCATTTTTTGTACGGAGTATCTTTATTTTCTTCCCAATATGTGTTTCTACTAGAGCTTTGAAGTCTTTGAGATGCTCATAAAATTCAGAATTTTTATTGAGAAAATAAACCCAAGTATAGCATGAGTAATCATCAATAAATGTGAGGAAATACCTTTCTTTGCTGATGGAAAGATGTGGAAATGGACCCATGAGATCACTGTGAACAAGCTCCAAGGAAGAGGAGGCTCTCCTTTCCTTTCCCTTTTCAAAATTATCTTCAGGATACTTGCCAAGAATGCAGCCTTCACAAACCCCTTCAGAAACGTAAATATATGGCAAGTCTTTGACCATTCCTTTCTTTGCAAGTCACTGGATGTACCTAAAGTTTAAATGACCAAATATCTCATGCCATACTCTACTACTATTATCAACATGCGTAAGTAGTAAAGATGATTTATGGTCAGCAAACTTAGTGAATTTATACAACCTTAATTTGTGATCTACCTCACCAATTGCAATAATGGAATTGTCATGCATGTCAAGTACAGAAACTGAATCTGATGTAAATTCAACATTTTTACCTTTCCGAGTGATCTGATAATTTGAGAGAATATTCAAAGAGAGATTTGGAACATGTAAAACATTATCAAAACTGCCATTAGGGAGTTCCACTCTCCTCTCTTTTGCTACTGCTAATGGAGTATCATCCCCCATGAGAATAGGGGTCTTGAGAATGAGATTAAAGAAGTAAAAACTTCCTCTTTCACTTCCATATGATGTGATGCTCCATAATCTATAATCCATGAATTAGATGAGGAGTTAATTGAAACAAGAGCAATATAATTACCTTTCATATACATAGTATCTTCTTCCTTCTTGTTCTTGGCTCCTTCTGGAATGAAGTTTCCAAGGTTCTTCTGCTGAAGTACATATTCCATAAGATCAATTTGTTTCTTCATGCATGTGGATTCTTCATGATTTGGTTTATTGAATTAAGTGAACTGCTTTCCATTCTTCTTATTATTCTCTTTGTAACCTGAAGAATTGATCCAGGTGGATATTGGTGGCCACCCACCTTTTTCAACTGGCTCAAAACAGTTTTCTGACAATTTTGGCAATTTACTATTTTTAGCAGTTTTAACTTCCGGGGCCATTTTGAGGGCCTAAATGAAGGTTTTTTGGGATTGATATTCTAAATGATTGAATAAGGCATGATTGAGCCCCCAAAATGAATCTCCTCAACGATACCTTTCCAACAGGATATCATACGCCTAAAACGAAGATCGTATGCAAAAGTTACGACCCCGGGAAGTTGATGTACTAACTTACCCAAACGGGGCTCACATGACTTTTGGCGCTTCATCTCCTAGGGTTAGGTTTTTGGATGTTTAGGGTTTTTGGCATTCCTGTTTATTGTAAAAATTCCTTCAGATCCTCATTTCAATCATATTATTGCAAACGAGCACAGGCGACACATCTCTTCTCATAGATAAGCTGCCACCATTCCAACAAGCTTGTTTCCGCTACATTTTATAGTTTTAGATTATTTCCTTATTGAATAGAAAACCAGTTTTACTGTATCTCTATTATTTTTTGTTAAGAACCTACTAATAATTTGTATTCATTTTGTTCTTCTCATAAAATTCAGATCAGTGGTATCAGAGCGATCTGCTCCTTGTCATCTTAATGCATGTCCCCAATGAGGTCGAAGTACAAAGAGTTGGGTCTCGAGCTTGTTTCTCTTGAGGACAAAAGCTCTCGCACACCCAAGTGACCTCTCATGGTAGGAGAAAAGAAAGATGATGGGACAAGAGATCCTTTCAAACTGTTGATTGAGGAATCCCTCATACAACAAAGGAACGAGATGATGGATAGTTCTGCGCAAATCCTTCGGCGGCTACCAACAGGCGATGCATATTTTTCGAGCAGAGGCGCCACCCCCTTCAAGGTACAATAAAATTTGATATTCCTATATTTGAAGGTCAGATAGACCCAGATGCTATGTACAAGTGGTTGAATATACTAGAAGGGTATTTTTCTGTCCATAATGTTTCGAATAGAGAAAAGATTACTTTTGCGCTCCTCAAAGCCGTTCCCCATGTTAAAGATTGGTGGGAAAATTTCTGTGAGAAAAAGGAAATAGAGGAACCCTCATTATTTACAGTCATGACAACCTGGGATTAATTCAGGGATGTTGTTAAGGAAGAGTACTACCCTGTTGGAAGTTATGACGACTTGTATACCAAATGGACCACACTGCAGTAAGTAAGAGACTAAGCAGTGCTAGATTTCACGAATATCTTTCATATCTTGCGCACCAAGCTGGGTATCAAAGATTCAGAGAGACATATGGTGCTCAAGTATTGTGACACTCTGCATAGATACATCCCAATTGAAATGAAATTTTTGGACATCTCATCCTTAGGTGTGTCCTACCGATATGTCGTCAAAATCGAGCAAAAGCTCGAACAAAATACGTGGCAATTTGGGCCTGGGAACCCCTCACAAAAAAATCCAGGAAAGGGTGGCCCCAACCCATAGAAAAAAGGACAGAGAAAATATGGACAATATCAGGACAACCAGTCCAAGCCGCAAGCAAAGAAGGACACCGGAAAGACAAAGAAATATACTGAGAAGTGGTGCAAATTTCATAAGAGCCCTTAGCATAACATTGCTGACTACCACTCAAAGTAGTCACTGGTGGCTGAAGTGAAAGCCTCTGAATCAAATGCAGGTTCAAACTCTGAGCTAGAACCAGAAAGTGGAAGATAGATCATTGACGCGGAACCCAGTGCCACCGTTGCTACCACCAAGCTCCAGCCTGGTGAACCAGATGAGCCAGAAGAAGGAGAACGCCTCTTCCATTCACAGATGTGGGTAAAAGGCACCCCACTACACTTCATCGTGGATAATAGTAGCCAGAAGAACCTCATCTCAGCAGAGGTCATCAAGCGGTTGGCCCTATCGACAACACTGCACCCACAACCCTAAACCATTGGATGGCTCTACCAAGGAAGCGATCTCCACATCAGCCAATAGTGTTGACTGTCATACGACATCAAGCCCTTCAAAGATGAGGGATAGTGTGATGTTTCTCCTCTTGAAGTTTGTTATGTTATTTTGGGCCAACCTTATTTATGGAAACATCATGCTGTATATGAGTCTAGGCCTTGTAGTGTTATTATTACTTTGAACAGGAAATTGTACAAGATACCCGAGGCAGTCCCACCTGGTGCTATTTCCTTGATCTCTGCTAAGAAATGCAGGAAGGTCATCTCTCAGATGAGGAAGTTTTTCTTCTTCGTGATTCGCTCTCAGAAAAAGCGAAAGATCACAGCCACATCTAGGGTCTCTGTAGCTGACCTCTCCACATAGCAGAAGCAAGTAGATAAGGTCATGGAAGAATACTCAGATATCTTCTCCTCACCTACTGGGGTACCTCTGCACTTCCAAGTTAAGCACCCCATCAATCTGACCCCCAACACACCGTTGCCCAATGGGATAGTCTATCACCACTCTATGTTAGAGAATGAGGATATCAAGTGACAGATCCAAAAATTTCTCCACAAGGGGCAAATCCATCCCAACTCATCACCTTGCAGGAGCCCAATCATGCTGGTATAGAAGAAAGATGGAACCTGGCGACTCTGCATTGATTACTGGGATTTGAATAAAATCACAGTCAGAAATTGGTACCCGATTCCCTGAATCGAAGACCTCCTTAATCAAATCACAGGGGCCAAATACTTCAGTAAGATTGATCTGAAGTGTGGCTACCATCAGGTCTGGATATAACAAACAGATGTATGGAAAACTGCCTTCAATTCAAAGGAAGGCCTTTTTGAATGGTTGGCCATACCCTGTGGTTTGAAAAATGATCCAGCCACCTTCATGAGGATGATGGAAAATATCCTGTGATCATTCATCAATAATTTTGTAGTGGTATATCTGGATGACATTCTCATTTACATCAAGACTTGGGCTGAACACTTGCAGCATATTCAACAAGTTTTGCACACCCTGCGGCAGCACAAGCTATATGCCAACTTGGAAAAATGCTCCTTCAACATGGACAAGGTCCATTACTTGGGATACATAATTGATCAACATGGTGTACATGTGGATCCAGCCAAGATCCAAGTCATTCGTGACTGGCCAGCCCCAACCACACTCACTGAGCTTCAGAGCTTCTTGGGCCTTGCCAATTTCTACTGCAAGTTTGTGTTGGGATTCTCCCATATTGCATGGGCCCTTAGCTAAATAACCAAGGGTGGTGGTAAGGATAAATTTGCGTGGGGCCGGTCCCAACAACAAGCATTTGACAATTTGAAGTAACACTTGTGCTCAACCCTAGTACTTTCACTACCATACCTGCAACAACCCTTTGAGATCGAGACAAATTCTTTAGACTATTCGGTGGGAACCATTATCACTTAGCATAGCCACCCCGTGGACTATCATAGTGAGACACTATCAGATGTTGTCCATAAGTACCCTACTTACGACAAAGAAATGTACTCCATTGTGCAAGCCTGCCGCTAGTGGAGATATTACATTATTTTGAAGGAGATATTCATCCACATTGATCATAAGCCACTGCAGTTCATGTAGACACAAGGAAAATTGCAGAATGATCGCCATCAAAAGTGGTCCACATACTTGCAACAATTCCACCTCAACATCAAGTATAAAACATGAAGCACCAATCACATTGTTGATTGCCTCAGCAGACCGCCAGTCATGACACTCACCACAGTGCTAGAATCATGTGTCCATGAGACCTCTGGATGGCCCCAACTCTATGAGACAGACCCAAAATTTTCCACCACCTACTAAATGTTGGGTGAAAATGCAGTTGTCGATAATTTCCATATTCAAGATGGGTTGTTGTGTTGTCTGGGCCATATCTGTGTTCCATAAATTGAGTGAGAGTAGCTGATCTGGGAATCCCACTACAGTCGGGTGGCAGGACACTTCAACATTGAAAAGACAGTGGTGATGCTACATAAACATTTATACTGGCTGAAACTTCGACAGGAGGTTAGCAAGTATATCAGGTCCTGCACTACCTACGCTATTGCCAAACCGACCACTAAGAAACAGGGCCTTTACACCCCTCTTCCTACTCTTGATAGGCCATGGGAATCCATCTCAATAGACTACATGTTGGGCCTCCCATCCACCAAGTGGGGAAATGGTTGTGTTTTTGTGGTTGTTGATTGCTTTTCTAAGATGGGGATTCTGGTTTCCTACAAGAAGAACATCACAACAGAGGCGACCACCAAGATCTTCTTTGAACAAGTCTGGGTACATTTTGGAATCCCACAAACCATTGTCTTAGATCGATATAGTTGATTTATCAATGCATTCTAGTCGATCCTCTGGCCACTGCTGGACACCAAGCTCACCAAATCCACAACCTTCCACCCCCAGACAGATGGCCAAACCGAGGTCGTCAATCGAATGATTGTGCATATCCTTCACATGTATAATTCAAAGCACCCTCACACACGATATGAGAGCCTTCCCTATGTCTAACATAGCTACAAATGAGCCCTGCATAGCTCAATCGACCACAACCCCTTTCAGGTGGGGTTGGGATTCCAACCATTGGGTCCCATAGATGTTGCACTTCCCCTTGCGGTCACCTCGACCGACTCATCTCCTGCTCCAACTGAAGCTAACAAAGCCACCTAGTTCATTGAGAAGATCTGACACATCCTCCAATAGGTTCAGGATATCCTACAGAAGTCCAATGACAAGTACAAGCAGCACCATGATCAATATCAGGTGCCACATAATTTTCAGGTGGGTGAGAAAGTTTGGTTGCACTTGCAGAAATAACGCCTTACATGACCCCATTAGAAGCTTCACCCACTCTGTTATGGGATGTACACCATCACCAAGGATGTGGGAGATAATTCTTTTGAGCTAAACATTCCTCCTTTCCTTGGCCTGCACCCAGTGTTCAACGTGGATCTCCTTCGCCCTTATTTCCCACCATTATTGGACACCTCAGACATAGCAGAGAAAATGACACCAGCAGAGCTCAACCCAGACTACATAGAACAGGAATCCAATGATCATATTTTGGACACACAGATCAAGGGTACTTGACAACAAAGGATCCATCTTTATTGAGTCATCAAGGCAGGGCATCTCTTGCACCAAGGCAAGTGGCTCACCTGGGGCCAAATTCAGTAGAAATTTCCTCATATGATGGGGGAAATCAACAAAATGAAGACCATTTCTTACTAATGAGGGAGGATTGATCCAAGTGGATATTTATGGCCACCCACCTTTTCCAACTGGCTCAAAACAGTTTTCTGATAATTTTGGCAATTTACTATTTTTAGCAGTTTTAACTTCCGGGGCCATTTTGAGAGCCTAAGGATCAAGTTTCTAAATGATAAAATAAGGCATGATTTATCCCCCAAAATGAATCTCCTTGATGATACCTTTCCAACAGGCTATCATACTCCTAAAACGGAGATCGTATGCAAAAGTTACGACCTCGGGAAGTTGATGTACTAACTTACCCAAACGGGGCCCACATGACTTTTGGCACTTCATCTCCTAGGGTTAGGTTCTTGGATGTATAGGATTTTTGGCATTCTTTTTTATTGTAAAAATGCCTTTAGAGCCTCATTGTAATCATCTTTTTGCGAATGATCACAACCGACACATCTCTTCTCATAGGTAAGCCGCCACCATTCCAACAAGCTTGTTTCCGTTGCATTTTACAGTTTCAACTTTTTCCTTATTGAATAAAAAACCATTTTTACTGTATCTCTGTTATTTTGTGTTAAGCGCCTGTTAATAATCTATATTCATTTCGTTCTACTCATAAAATCCAGATCAAGAATCCTTGAAGGGTTTGGAATATCCCTCCTTCTTTGGCTCTAGATGCGATTTCTCCTTTCCTTTCTGTTTGGATGATGCTTTTCCATCATGCATGGTAAGTGCATGTTCTTTGGCATCCTTGATTAGGCCCATTTAAATGATTTTTTCCTGCTCATGTGTGAGAGAATCAATGAATTTATCCATGGTAGGCATCTTCCAATTTGTTCTCATGAGATATCTGCCAGAATAGAAAGTGGAAACATAGACAACATATTCTAGTCCTATCTTGGCCAAGATTGTTAGAATAAGTTGGTCCACCTTTTTAGACTTATCAATACCACAATATGATAAGTTCAATATAAAATATTTAAACTTAGTAAAGAAATCCTATATATTATCAAAACTTTTAGGATCCAAAGCATTCAACTCTACCTCAAGCATATGGCCTCTCATTTGATCCTGCTTTCCAAAGAGACTTTCCAAGGTGGTCTAGATCATGTTTGGAGTCTTGCATGTGGAAACATGAAACCATAAATCATATGAAATCAATTCAAGAAGAATTCTTGTGGATTCATCCTTTCAGTTTGCACATATGGTCTTCTCAATTGCTGATGTAGGTTATGTTTCTCTCCCCATCGTCAGGTTGTACAATCTTTTCATTTTGAGTTGGAATTCTTCCTTCGACTTCCATTCAAAATAATTGTATGGTGTGAGGATTACCACCATTTTTTATTGTATAATAGGTCTCGTATCCATCTCTCCCACTTTCTTTGAGAACCCCTAAAATTCGTATCATTTTCAAGAGACGATTGTCCATCTTCCTTTTTGAGAAAACAGTGAGGCATTTCGTCAAATGGTTGAACACCCACTTATGAAATGGGTCTATTTACCTTCACACCTAACCGTTTCCTTAGAAAATGAATACTTTGGGATAAATCAGGATTGGAGTGGCACAAAGTTTTCTTAGATGAGAATCACATCACTTTTTCAGGAGGTGATTTTGTAGATCGATTTCTAAGCAAACAATGAGTAATTTCACCAAACGGTTGAAAACCCACTTCCAAAATGGGTTGATTTACTTTTGTAGTAGGCTGTTTCTTCATAAAGTTAATATTTTGGGAGAAATCCCTTTGTCTTTGACAAATATTTTTCTCACCGAAACTTCGATTTTCCTTGTTCTCTGGCTTTTCAGGCTTCCTCCAAGCAACTTATCTCTAATACCATGTGTTGATGGGCGAAATTGACCGTCCGTCAACTGAGAGAGTGGAACCGGTCCGGGGTTGTCTAATAACCCAAGCTGTTTGGAATGAACCACCCTGATGGGTTTAACGGCTCCGTTGTCCGCTCTAAGGTCCTAAGAAAACCAAAGAGAAAACTAATCTAAATTAACTAATCTATCTAAAACAAATAAAACCAACTAAAACTAACTAAAACAAACTAACTAAAACTAAATACAAGAAACTAAACTAAATAACAAAAACAAACTAATACACTAATCTAACTAAACAAACTACTAAATTAAACTAAATATAAATATAAACTACTCTAACTATTCTATATACAATCTACTAATTACTATTATACTAACTCTACTAATTAGATGTCTAACTTCTAATTGAACTACAACTTATTCACAAATATACATTATCTACAACTTGCAGATTTGAATAAAACCTGTGAAACTCATTTGCTTTCTGCCCTAAGACAACGAGAGATATATTTTTTATTTTTTGATTTTATGAACAAGAAATAAAACTTACTGAAATTAAACGATCTAATATATTAATTATACTTATAAATCTGACTAAACTAATATCTAAACTAAACTACTAATAAATAAACTAAAAAAAAAAACAAATGACAAACTGACCTGGAAACGCTCCCAATTTGTCCTGTGTGTGATGACTTCGAAGCTGGTCGGAGGAAGGAAACTCGCACCGGTTGGTCCAGAAGCTTCTCGTAAACAATAGGCTGTGCTGCTCTTTGAGTTGTGTACAGGACAAACAAGACATAAAAAATCATAACAATTTTATGATTTATAAATCTCTGCAATAAGGGAAACTTGTTATGCAAAAACTTATACTTAATAATTCAACTTATGAAGAAGAGAAATCCGTCGTTCACAAACTGAACTAAGCAATTGCTATTTTTTTTAAATGCTTGGGAGGAATCAGATATGGATTACAGTGATAAAATTATATCATTTGCAAAAGATTAAGATAGCTAAGTAGTCATTAACCCAATACAAATTGATATACACAACATGAAACAAAATATTGATATCATGAGAAGCTAAAGTTGTAACAAAACACCAAATTCTGCCTCAATCTGTATTAAAATTCCATATCCTTGTTCTCCCACGAATGAGGATGATCATTATTACAAAAATGATAGGTATTTATAAGTCTCTCCACAAGGTAAAACCTCCCTGTGGATAATATCAAACTGTTTTACATAATCTGGGAGATATCCCAAAATCAACTAAACTAAGAAACTAAAATGTCATCAGAATATTTCAAATATCCCCTAACTGCTCATCAAATCCACTGCAATTTCGAATTCATCTGCAATAGACCAAAAATATCAAGTTAGAAAAATATTTTATTAACAAAACAATAAAAATTTAATCCTACAAACTTAGCTACAGAATCATCTGATTCTGTAGCTAGTCTAAAATAGCGTACAGGATCAAATAAAATCAAATCAAATATCTTTAAAATAATCCAATCCAATTTTCTTTCAATAAACATTAAAAACAAATCACTAATGATCCAAATGATTTTATCATTCAAATTAAACAAAATCAAAAGTGATTCAATCGAAAAGAGGGGTAAGAATACTCTGTTTTTCTTTTACCATAAAAACGGGTCAAACAGTAACGCGAATGTTTCATATCAAATGCAAATAATAGTGAGTGATATCGTATGTGATATGATCTAATCCAACACAACCAATTTTCACTTGTCGTAGCTATAATGATATAACAATCGTTCAATCAAATGTAAAGATAGAAAGACTGTTTCGATTATGTTCAAATGAAATCATACTTAATAGCATCAACCCAACGAATTTCATGATTGATCCTTGCACAGTCAATAGATAGGATTGATAAATCATGATCACAATATTAATAGAATCAACAGAGGTTATAATTATCAGTTGGGCAAATAATCAAATCACGACTGAGTTTAATTATAGAAACAAATCGTGAATCTGGATATAGTTATTTTGGTTCCTCAAATCAAATTTAAACAGCATATTCATTGCAATATGAATCGAACTGATAACATGGTGGATTAAAACAACTTCCTATGACAGGGAGACGTCTTTCGAGTCATTCCTTTACGGAAAAGGGACAACGTAAAAAGATAATAGATGGTCATGACAAACTTTGCTCAGAGATTGAAATCAGTCAACTTCTTTCAAACAATTTTTTTTTCCAACGTAGATATCAATCTAGCAATACATTACTGATGTTTGTACAAACTTTCAGAAGTTATTTCAGTGAAGGAATTTTTCTATGGCTTTTGTCTGAATGGCTTCGTGCACAGGTATGCATATTTTCAAAAACACAAAAAAAACTGATTAATTCAAATCAAAACCAAAATAGAAAGAGAACGAAAAGAATGCAAACAAAAGAAATATTTACATAATATACAAGGGTAGTTATCAAGCAAAGTATCTTTTCAGGGCCTGGCCATTCACTGGATAGGTGTCAATCTTCCCTTCAAGATTATGTAATCGAAAGGAACTATGACCCAACTTTTCAGCAATTAGAAATGGCCCAAGCCATAAGTTTTGAAACTTGGTGTGCTCACCCTTTCCTTCGTGTGGTTTGTCCCACTTTAAAACGAGATCACCTACTTCAAAATTCCTATCAGAAGCAGAATTAGAATCAAACCATCTTTTAATTAATTGTTGATGTTGATCTAACTTACGCTTAGCTTGGGTTCTTACTTATTCCAACTTCATCAAAGCGTTAATGCGGCTTTCTAAAGGGGGACAATCTTCTTCTTGGACTTTTTGTGACAATTGAAGCGAAGGAAGAAGAATGTGAGGTGGCAAAATGGCTTCTCTGCCATAGACGAAAAAAAAGGGGGAGTTACCTATAGCGGCTTTGGGTGTTACCCTGTCAGCCCATAGTGCGTTCAACAATGCACTGTGCCAACTCTTGTGATTTTCAGCCACTATCCTCTTGATAATTTTGATCAAGTTCTTGTTTGTTGATTCTGCTAAGCCGTTGCCCTGGGGGTAGTAACTAGCAGAATACTTCAGCTTTATTCCTTTCTCCAAAGCGAACTCACTCATCTCTAGAGAAGAAAAGTATGAAGCGTTATCAAAGACTAGACAATCAGGGATACCAAAACGAGTGATAATATTCGAGTTTAGGAAAGCGATCACCTGACTTGTGTTAACAGTTCTTAGTGCAGCAGCTTCGGACCATCGAGTAAAGTAATCAGTGGCTGTCACAATATACTTGTGTTGTTGTGAGGATGGAGGGTTAATAGGACCTATGATATCAAGGCCCCATTGCTGGAAAGGAGAATCGACTGAAACGGGTTGCAAGGGGAAGGCTGGTTTTTGCAACTGCCCTGATGCTTTTTGACAGATGATGCATTTACGACACAAGGCATGGGCATCCCTAAAAATCATGGGCCAGTAGTAACCAGCTCTTAAAACCTTATGAGCAGTGGTGTCGCCACCGAAGTGACCACTAGCTTCTCCTGCATGCAACTCAAGCAATACTTTCTCTGCTTCGTCTTTTTCAAGACAACGCATCAGTACGCCGTCAAAATTCTGACGAAACAGTATACCATTAACCAGGTGAAAGGAGGTGGACTTTAGTCTCAACGCTCTTCTTTTGGAGGGGTCAAGGTGACGGGGTGCTGATCCATGTTCAAGACAAAATCTAATATCGTTGTACCAAGGAATAACGAGGTTATGTGCGCAACAAATCAAACTTTGATCGCCTTGTTCTAGGTTTGACGTATCACTATCTTCTTGCTGTCCTATTTCTGAATCAACAACCAATTTACACAACCCTTGGCCTCTCACGATCTATGCTGGGGTGATCTCTAAGTCATACTCCTACAAGGAGGTGACCCAGTTGGCTCTTTTCTCTCCTAACTCCTTTTGCACTAACAAGTTCCTCACGACAGGATAAGGGACAATGACTTTCGTCCTTGACTTCAAAAGATAGGACCAGAAATGCTTAACTGCTTTGAAAACAATGTAGGCTTGCCGATCGACCGTTGGGCAGTTAAGTTCAGCATCTTTGAAAGCAGAGCTCATAAAGGCGATGGGTACTTCGTTGTTCTCGAAATTCTTCTGAGTTAGGACTGTGACATAGGAACGATCAGAGGCAAAAGTATAGAGTGTGAAATCTTGAGAGAAATCAGGGCTCATGAGAGATGGAGCGTCTATTATGGCCTTCTTTATGGCATTAAAAGCTTGGTTTTCTGTGAGTCCCCAGTGATATTGGGTGTCTTTCTTAATCAGGTTCTGGAGAGGCCTGACCATTTCGGAGAAACTGGGGACAAATCTTCTCACGAAATTAATCTAGCCTAAGAAAGAATGCATGGATTTTTTAGATGTAGGCGGGGGAAGCTTAGCGATGACTTGAGTCCTCTCGGGGTCAATAATCATCCCATCACTAGACACAATGAATCCTAGTAATTTACCCTGTTCTACTGCAAAGATGGACTTCTTGGGGTTCAAGGAGATGCCGTATTTACGACATCGTAGCAGAACGACTCGCAAGTGAGCTAGATGATCGTCTTTGTTTTTAGAATAAAAGGTCACATCATCTAAGTAAACTACTACGGAGTGATTGATTAAGCCATGAAAAGCAATGTCCATTACTCTCTGAAAGGTAGCACCAGCATTAATCAATCCAAAGGGCATTTTGCGATAAGCATAAGTGCCCCATGGGGTACGGAAGGTAGTTTTTAGTTGGTCTGGCGGAGACATCAGGACTTGGTTGTATCCAGAGAAACTGTCCAATAAAGACAGCCTCTCGGAACCAGATACCTGTTGTAGGATCTGTTCCATGGGTGGGATATGATAGTTGTCTTTATTAGACGCTTTGTTGAGGTTTCAGAAATCGACACAAAGTTGGATTTCCCCGTTTTTATTCCGCACTGGGACAAGGTTGGACACCCATTGAGTGTGTCTAACAGGAAAAATTATTTTAGCACTTAGGAGTTTATTCAATTCTTTTTGAATGGTCGGTTCTAGTTTAGGATGCATTTTCCTCAGTTTCTGTTGGAAGGGTAAGGTTTGGGGATTCATTGGGATGACATGCTGTATAATATTAGGATCGAATGTTTTGAGATCATCGTATGTCCATGCAAAGACATCCTTAAATTCTTTAAATAATTTAACAAAAGCAACTTTTTCCTGTCTAGAACATCCCAAGCCTAGATTGATATACTGAGGATTTTCATTAGTTCCTAAATTCACTTTTTCATAAGACAAAGAGGAACTATTGGTTTTACAATTGACCGTCTTTTTAAATTTATATTCAAAATCATAAAACTTTTCTAATCTAACTATGGATTTGGGTATGAAGTTTACCATGTCCGATAGAGCTTCAGGATATTTCGGATTAGGTATTACCGTAAAGTCATGCAAATTGTTGTCGTGTGTGCATTCATCTATCACCGCACCTTGAAAGGTTTCTTCCATGTGCAGAAAGTTAATGATCTGCTGATCATCGTCAAATACTCTCCAGTTTGTGATATTGTCAGGAACAGATGGTCGAAACAATAGCTCGACGGAGAATGTGTTTGGGGATAAACCTTCTGCAGGAAGAAGTTTAGAGGCTACATTAGCTAGAAGATCTGCTTCAACATTATTCAATCTAGGAATGGAATTTATATTGAAAGAAGAAAATTGTTTCATAAGATTCCATACCTCAGACTGGTAAATTTTGAGATGCAGGGAAAGACAGTGTATAGAATCTCTTACCTGTCTAACCACTATTTCAGAGTCGCTGAATACAACCATATTTTGAATGTTCATGTCCAGAGCTTTTCTGAGACCTTGCAGTAAAGCCTCATATTCTGCAGTATTGTTAGTACATTCAAACTCTAGTCTACAAGCCATTAATGTCTTATTACCTGCCAGATCGATAATGATGCAGCCTGCACTAGCTCCTTCTTTAGACTTAGAACCGTTGAAATATAGAGACCAAATTTGATTTCCATCGGGCTCATGAGACTTTTGCATAGAAGTTGTTGGTTTCACATATGCTATGATCTCGGACTGCTGTTCAGAATTGTTGATAGGTGAAACTTCAGCCATGAAATTTTCGAAGAAGGTGTCCATCCCTTGGACTTCAGGTGAATCAACAGAAGGTGTATATGGTTCGTTTGGATCGTTCAAATCTGTAACCGTGAACTTGAGGTAGTGCTCACGATTCACCCTAATCTTGTTGGGCTTACCGTTCTCTGGAAGCCATAAGTGAGACCAGTCTGTCGCGAAGTAACCATGTAGCTGCTTCGACTAGTCCCTGCTAAAAAATAGAGCATACACTTCTGGAATATCCACCACAATTATATCAATAACCTGATGAACCTTAGGGTTAGACGATAATCTAATCAATACATTTTTTAGTTCGCCTATAACTTTAACATCTGTTCGATCAAGTTGTATGATTTTCAAAGAAGATGGTTCTACTTCAGCATTAATATTTTGGCAAATAGACCAAGGCATCACATTAGATGACGCTCCTGAGTCAACCATACAATTATGCACATTTCTGTTGAAAATTTTGAAAGTTAAAAGAAAAGGAGGTACAGTCTTGTGAGTACTAAGAGTAGTAGCTTGTGGTTTCTTACTCGCAATTTCTAATGCTACTTTATCTACATCATTTACATTATTTACATTATTTACAGGGGCTACAAGAAGGCTTCCTTTATCTTGAGGATCGGGATTATTTTTAGTGGAAGTCTTCTGCGGAACTTTTCTTTGCACAACCTTGTTACCATTTGAGTTACCATTCTTGCCGTTCTCTGAAATATTTTGCAACATTTTCTGTAACAAAAATGGAAATTTCAACAACTCATAAATAGAAATGTTATCCCTTAATTTTTTAAGATCTTCAACAACATCGTAATCTAATTTAGGGCCGACATTACTCTGTTTAGTTTCTTCTGATTTAGAAGGCCTTGGAGGTGAAGTTGTAGTGTTCTCGGTAGAAGGCTTGTTCGCTGTCTTACTCCTAGTGTTATAAGGATGAACAGTCTTGAAGTTAGCTTTGAAGATGCTGTCTGAGAAATGTCCAAAAATGTTTGGAGAAGACTCTTCTTCTTGAACTGTCTCTGGTACAACCTCCTCCTGAGGAATATCAAGGGGCATCAAGTTATCTTGGGCTTCTAGAATTGTCTAAAGAGCACATTGCAAACTTTCTAGATTTAAGCCTTCAGGGTTTGGATTAGGTCGGTTGCTAGGAAAAGACTTTCGGAAAGGAGGTTTGTAGGATCTTTACTCGAGGAAGCTTCTTCAGTTGACCTTTTTAAATCTATAACTTGATTAGACAATTTTTGTACAACTTTGGTTAAATTTTCCAAATCAGAGTTTTCAGGTTGAGTTTTACTTTGTGTAGGTCTGGGGAGAATTTCAATCTTCTTTTTGGAAGAAGAAACAGTTTCAGTTTCGTTGCTAGAAGAGTCCTTAAGACTAAGTATATATTTTTCAATCTGTGTAGCCTCCTCGAAGGCTTCTAACAACATGGCCTTTGTGGATCGTTTAACCCAAATAGCTATGCTTTGATGCAAATCTTTGGTGTAGTAAGCTATTATAAGACTCTCAGCAGGCATAGAATCTGGAGGGATTCAATTTTTGAGCGTTAAGAATCTTTGATTAAAATCTTTAACTTTTTCTTTTGGGTTCATTTTTAAACTTGAAAGATCCATGACTAAGACTTTCGGAGGTTTACCATCTTCGAATTTTTCCAAAAAGCATGACTCAAATTTTTCCCAAGATACTATTGTATGGGGCTGTTGGGCAAAGTACCAAGTGGATGCATTACCCTCAAAAGTATAAGGGAAAAACCTACATACAACATACTCATTTTCAACATTACGGAGTCTAATGGCTAACATAATTTTTTTGATATGATCTTCGACTATCTGTTTTGAATCAGGATCAAACTTAGGAAGCCATTTCTCCGAGTGCTTAGGTAAAGGGTGATGGGCTCCAGGTACAGCTACGACATCCTGGTCCAACCAGGGTCTAGCAGGGTTGTTCTGATTTTCCATTGGGGTAGTGGGTGTGGAAGGCTGAGAAGGTGAATTGCCTTCATCAGAAGAGGAATGTCCTCTAGAAGAGGAAGGAGATGAGGGAGGTGGTGAAGGAGGGATCCCAGATCCTCCTGCAGCAGGATTTAAGTTTGGATCTGTAGGATTCACAGTGAGGTTAGTGTCACCTAACTGTTCTCTGATATTAGAGAAGTCTAAAGGTTGACCCCATGGACGGTTTGGTTTCCTAAGATGAGCTAAGGCACTGTGTGTTTTGATAAGAGATTGACGAACAATCTCTTGGATGTCACCACCTGTAGGATTAGGGGTTGCTGGCTCAACTATGATCTGCGGATCTTTGGTTGAAGTAGTTGTTGTTTGAAGGGGAATATTATCTTGTGAATGGCTTCGGGTCACTATGGGTGATTGGTTAGGGGGGGGAGGAGTCTTGCGACCACCTCGTGCCATTAATTAAGTTCAATCCCTCCTTCTAGCGCCATTTGTTGACGGGCGAAATTGACCGTCCATCAACTGAGAGAGTGGAAGCGGTCTGGGGTTGTCTAATAACCCAAGCCATTTGGAATGAACCACCTTGACGGTTTTAACGGCTCCTTTGGCCGCTCTAAGGTCCTAAGAAAACCAAAGAGAAAACTAATCTAAATTAACTAATCTATCTAAAACAAATAAAACAAACTAAAACAAACTAAAACTAAATACAAGAAACTAAACTAAATAACAAAAACAAACTAATACACTAATCTAACTAAACAAACTACTAAATTAAACTAAAACTAAATATAAACTACTCTAAATATTCTATATACAATCTACTAATTACTATTATACTAACTCTACTAATTAGATGTCTAACTTCTAATTGAACTACAACTTATTCACAAATATACATTATCTACAACTTGCAGATTTGAATAAAACCTGTAAAACTCATTTTCTTTCTGCCCTAAGACAGCGAGAGATATATTTTTGATTTTTTGATTTTATGAACAAGAAATAAAACTTACTGAAATTAAATGATCTAATATATTAATTCTACCTATAAATCTGACTAAACTAATATCTAAACTAAACTACTAATAAATAAACTAAAAAAAAAAACAAATGACAAACTGACCTGGAAATGCTCCCAATTTGTCCTGTGTGTGATGACTTCGAAGATGGTCGGAGGAAGGAAACTCGCACCGGTTGGTCCAGAAGCTTCTCGTAAACGATAGGCTGTGCTGCTCTTTGAGTTGTGTACAGGACAAACAAGACATAAAAAATCATAACAATTTTATGATTTATAAATCTCTGCAATAAGGGAAACCTGTTATGCAAAAACTTATACTTAATAATTCAACTTATGAAGAAGAGAAATCTGTCGTTCACAAACTGAACTAAGAAATTGCTATGTTTTTTAAATGCTTGGGAGAAATCAGATATGGATTACAGTGATAAAATTATATCATTTGCAGAAGATTAAGATAGCTAAAGTAGTCATTAACCCAATACAAATTGATATACACAACATGAAACAAAATATTGATATCATGAGAAGCTAAAGCTATAACAAAACACCAAATTCTGCCTTAGTCTGTATTAAAATTCCATATCCTTGTTCTCCCACTAATGAGGATGATCATTATTACAAAAATGATAGGTATTTATAAGTCTCTCCACAGGGTAAAACCTCCCTGTGGATAATATCAAACTGTTTTACATAATCTGGGAGATATCCCAAAATCAACTAAACTAAGAAACTAAAATGACATCAGAATATTTCAAATATCCCCTAACTGCTCATCAAATCCACTGCAATTTCGAATTCATCTGGAATAGACCAAAAATATCAAGTTAGAAAAATATTTTATTAACAAAACAATAAAAATTTAATCCTACAGACTTAGCTTCAGAATCATCTGATTCTGTAGCTAGTCTAAAATAGTGTACATGATCAAATAAAATAAAATCAAATCTCTTTAAAATAATCCAATCCAATTTTCTTTCAATAAACATTAAAAACGAATCACTAATGATCCAAATGATTTTATCATTCAAATTAAACAAAATCAAAAGTGATTCAATCGAAAACAGGGGTAAGAATACTCTATTTTTCTTTTACCATAAAAACGGGTCAAACAGTAACGTGACTGTTTCATATCAAATGCAATCAATAGTGAGTGATATCACATGTGATATGATCTAATCCAACACAACCAATTTTCACTTGTCGTAGCTATAATGATATAACAATCGTTCAATCAAATGTAAAGATAGAAAGACTGTTTCGATTATGTTCAAATTAAATCATACTTAACAGCATCAACCCAACGAATTTCGTGATTGATCCTTGCATAGTCAACAGACATGATTGATAAATCATGATCACAATCTTAATAGAATCAACAGAGGTTATAATTATCAGCTGGGCAAATAATCAAATCACGACTGAGTTTAATTATAGAAACAAATCGTGAACCTGGATATAGTTATTTTCGTTCCTCAAATCAAATTTAAACAACATATTCATTGCAATATGAATTGAACTGATAACATGGTGGATTAAAACAATGCGAATCAACCGGCTGGGTATAACTGTTATGAATCGAATCTATTCACGATTTGGATGCATATTAATAGAAACGCATTGAATTATATTCGAATTGGTAGAAAATCATATGGAACATAGAATCGTAACAGTTAACCATTATTGCCAATCATATCGTATACATTATAACCAATTCGAATCGAAACTTGATTGTGTTCAAAATTGAAATACGAGAAACAACTTTTAGAATAGATACAAATGACTTCAATTAACAACAGAGTATCCAATTTAAGCTAAATCAAACCAATCAAATCCATACCATGATCAATCGAATCGAAGGAAATCCAATCAAAGATAAACTGGGAAAACGAAATTCGATTAATCAAAACAAAACTATGTACATAATGCATATAGTGTGACAGAGCAAATCTACGCTGTAAACAAAACCAATCCAAAACCGAATTCAAATTCATTATATAAACAAGTGATAAAACATACCAGTGATGCTGCTCAAATTATGCCAACTTAGAATTCACGACCGTTGTAGTTGACTCCACATGTTTAAACAGGATGGAACCTGTCGTCCTCTATTTCTTATCTGTGGCTTGCAATTTAGCCTTTTGACTGGTAAGCTGTGCAACTTGGTCCTCCAAAGAGTGAATTCTTGACTGTAGCATTGGCACATCGAGATAATACCTCTCTAACCATGAGCTACATTGATCACATGGTGGCACTATAGCTTGAGACAGAGCAGGAGAGGGTTTGGATGAATGATCGAGGGTTTCATAAGGCACCTTAATGCCTGGGTAGTTAGGGTCGTTTTGCAAGCAAGGTGGCAGGCTGGACTCAAAGTCATATGAGGGTTCGGCATACAAACCTTCAGAATAGGGATATTCATTAGCCAAGAAACGCTCCACTTCCGAGTTGGAGTCTTCACTAAATACGATAGGGTTAGGGTTGACAGGAGGTTTGGGCTTATTCCTCGCCATCCGAGAAATTAAACGGGCATTCCTTTTGCCCTTGATGTTTGTAGTAGGTTTGGCTTTAGGCTTCTTGCCCACAGGCTTAACAGTCTTAACATCCTTGGTCACAGAGTGGGGTAGGTCGATAGGTGAGTCGGGTAAGGGTTTAGGTAACATAATACTATAGGGTACCGGGGGTACAGTCTTTCCCTCGCTTACCACAGGTTTATCAACCAGTGGAGGGTTCGAATCCTCATAATTATTGCAAGCGAGGAAATTTCTCCAACAATCTCCATGTAACCCCAAATGACAGACAACAATAATTTTAACCAGCCCAAAGTGAAAAAGGCTACTATCAGCCTGGTTCTTTTTGTATTTCTTAGACATTTTGAACAGGATTCTATGCAGATAATAGGGCATATTGAGCTGATAACCCATAAAAACCATAAGCAAACGAAGGTGGTGTAAGAAAACAGACCCATATCGACCCTCGCAGGTGATAAACTGTTTGATAATCATCAAATAAATCATGCCAACGCTATTTCAGCATGGTCACGGGCAAACCTTTATCACAGGAGCTAACTTTACGCGACTGAAGAGCAGTGTCCAAGGGACCTCTTCCACTTTGCAATTCTTGGACCATCGTTGTCCAGTGGCGGGAAAACCCGTAGCAAGACTGATAAACTACTCGCCAATTTGCAATTGAACATCGCCAACCTTGGCTCGACAACCATCAAAGGTCATGGCGAATTGCCTAGCAACGCAGAGGTTAAAACCATCAAACTTCTGTATGAACGGGAACCACCCACTGTTCTCAAGGTCACTGCGGGCACTGTCGAATATCAACAGAGCCTGGCTACCATTGGGTTTATCCCTTACGACTGGAGCCATGGTGTGAGCACATGGTAAGGGTTAGGGTCACATTCATCAACACATAGGAGTATATTCATTTGAGCTAATAGCTACGAATGATCAAAGGGGAAGCATTAATGTGTGCATGCGAGGGTGGTGGGATTATTCACCGCCATGCATAATAGTAATGGAAAAGTACAACCGCCAATTAATCCTCTGTTCAATCAATCATAGCATAGCTCAAAACCATATCATTCGTTCAACCAAAGAATTAAACGATGGATGATATACTAATGCGCCATTATAATATTTTGAACCATGAATATTCAATGTGAAATCAAACCCAAATGTTAACCACACGCTTATTGCACAAATGTGTAATCGAAAGTTTATAAAACATTGTGACAATCAATAATTATAGTATTGACCATCCAAGAGCTATAAAAATAAGGATCACAAAGTAAACCATGACCCCTATGCAATACATAGAATCAAGTATAAACCCATATGCTCAATGCCTCATAAGTTTAATAAAATCAAGTTGCGCAATCAAAATAAGAGTAGGCAAATAGGCATAGTTCGAAAATATTTTTAGCCACTTAATGATAAACCAAATGTAAGTGCCATTCAAAATATCAATGCAAAGATCATGACAGTCCAAATAATGATGGAGGGGTTTTCACGCTTACAATCGTGAAAACTAAATGGAAACCAATTTGTAAGTGTCGCAAGAAATGAAAACATCGTCTGTTTGCAAAATGCGATGACAATTTGAAGTTCAAAAGACATAGGTGTAGGCAGCTTATAGGTCAAGAGAAAAAATTGAATTGGCTGCCAACACCATGTCAATGTTTCATTGAAACCTACACATGAGATATATATATAAAGAAAGTACAAACAAATCTTATTGATAAAGGATGAGAGATTCAATATGGAAGAATGAGAAAATATATCACACTACTCCAATGATCCGACCAATGATAGAATGATTGATACAATGAATGAGAGATACACACTCATATAGGACACAAAATTCTATAATTAAGAAATGCAATCAAGTAGTTATCTTTCCTTAGGAATGCATGGATGCATAACAGTGATGGTCGAAATAGAAAGTCTAAAATAGAATTAGTCAGTTAACTCCGAATGAACTAGTGTGTCGAAAATAGAAATTTCTCCAACACCTACAACCCACTTTCCTTGCCCCGTCATGCCGCCTCGTAATATAAGTGTAGACCAAATTTTCACTACCACAAACACTACCACTACCTCTGTCACTATCACTGTCACTGTCACTGTCACATCAACTTGTGAATGTATCCAACCCATCACATCAACTTGTCCAACCTATCACTGTCACCAATACTCAACCAAATCCTGTACCAAACCATGCATAAACCATGCACCAACAATTGTACCAAACCATGCATCAACCATGCACCAAAACTGTGCCAAACCATGCATCAACCATGCACCAACACGTGTACCAAGCCGTTCATTAACCATACACCATAACCTGTACCATATGACTCAACCATAAACCATGTGCATCAACACCATACCAAGTACCAATCCTGTAGCATATCATGTATCAACCATATACATCAACAATGTACATCAACACTTGTACCATAACATTTACCAACAGTGTATCTCAACCATATACCATATCACTCAATCATGCCATACACCATGTACTATATGATATATCAAGCAAGTACCATCAATGGTGTACCTCAACAAAGTACCAACATCACCAAGAGATGTATCTCATACATGTGTTGTCATATACCAAGTGTATTCCTCAACAATGTATCAATATCAATGAAAACCATACACCATGTGCCAATGATTCAAGAGTATACCAAGAATAAGCCTCAAGCATATAACATCATCACTATGTAACCAAACTAGATACCAATATACTAAAACAACCAAGATGTATTACTATTCAATGTACCATACCAATATCACCAAAATGTACCATTCATGAACAAGACATGCCTCTCAAGCATGTACCATACCATCACCAAGCATAAGATATAATCACATTAGCATACTTTTAATCTGTAGCTAACCTTCTATACTATAACACTGACCTAGAACTGTTCCACAACCTTCAGCATCCTGGTACCAACATCTGTACCAGATTTGTCTTATACTCACTGGACTAAGACTCCCTGTCACACGGGGCCTTGTGTGATGTCCCCTATGCAACCCACGTGGGTGCCTCACATGACACCCACAAGTTGACCCATGAGGGCATGCCAAATTAGGGCTACATAAAAACCCTAACACTCTGTAGCTCCAAAATTTTTTCTCTTTCCCTACACTTTCTCTGCTTCCTCAAACTTGCCATCAGATTCATAAATAAACCAAAATACTAGACCATAACATTCTCACAAGATATATATTCAATGTATGTGTGTGTACTTATGAGATACTCTTTGAGGTGTGTTTATACTTTTTCTAGGTAACCTATTTCCTTATTCTTAGGGATTCTTGACTTTCTTGTTACAACTACTTTACCCATTCATTAATTGAATTGTAACCAATTAGGGGCTTCTTGAACATTCTTCGAGGATTCTAACTTCACAAGACCATAACTCCTCAACCATGAGGAGCAACGTGGAATACCACCTATCACTAGAAACGATACGAAAAGGACTATCCATATATGAGTGTCTTACCTAAATTTACATTTTCCTTCATGTCCATATTCCTAAAATCAACTTCGAGTCCCATAACCACACCTTCGCGGATTCATGTAGACTTCATCAAATGCACTCAACACATCTTTTGACATCAACCACTCCGTCAATTAAAACTAAATCATCATCAATATCAACCACATATCTAGGGATTCCAGACTTCTCCAAGGGTTGAGATCAATGACAACCAGTTGTCCAAACCAACTATCCAACAATATCCCCCTTTGGCATTGATGGAAACAACAACATTGATGGAAAAAATCATAATTCAATACTCATTCTCCCCCTATGACCATCACTCATCATCAATGTTTCTCTCTCTCCCCATTTTAAATCAATGTCAAAGGGTTTCTCTCCTCGGGGCTTATCCCTTTGTCTTCATGAATCTATCCTTTCTCTTTGTTTCCATTCCTTTTTTCTTTCTATTCACATGTTTATTTCCTCATATCCCTCTTCTCTTGTGACTTCCATGAAAGTATACCTTCTTTGAACAATCCTTTTCTGAATTCATGTGCTTGACTCTTACTCTTAGTATCTTTCTCTTTCTCTTCCTTTGACATCATGGGAAAATGGTAACTCTCCTTTGTTCTTTATCTTCCCTTGTATGTAGGCCTCTGCTTTTCTCTTCATGGTGCTTCCTCGTGTAAAACTTTGATGTATATGAGAAGCATTCAAAAAGATTATCTACTTGTATTCTTTAAGTCTTTTGCATCTCTCCCCCTGTCTGCATGCTACTGATCTTCCTTTCTGAATCTCTTGATGATTTATTTTCCCTTGAATGATTTGCATGATTTTGTGTAGATCAATGTAGGGATACCTATAAATGTTTCCGTTCCTCTCTTCCAGTGCTTGCTAATTGTCCATTGGTTCTTCCTATACCTATAAATCAAACTCTGCATGTCTGAAACAACATGTACTGAAGATATACCTGCCTGAATACATACATGGAATACAATCATAAAATTCTTCCTATGTAACTACTAATTGATACCTATGTGGGAACACTACTTCTCAACTGATCAATCTATCATTATGTACTTATTCTATTTGACTGCTCTGAATCTGTCTCTGCAAATACTTAAACCTATTTGAAGGATGGTTCTCTGATCTAAAACATATTCAGTAAGTTATGATCTTGTGTAACTATCCTTGAATGGTTGGATACTTGGGACAAAAAGTATGATGAAGATTTTCTGATGTTGATACTAACCCCTGAGATCTGAGAATGTTGCATGATAAATAATTGTGAGAGACATATGCTAATCATAAAACCTTGCAAACTAATATCAAACCTTCAATTTGTGCTTATCTAGGAGAGTGTCGATCTGAGTACTATTGCTATAAATATTGGATGGAGGCTTGGAATCTGTATCTCCCCCACACTCGAGACCTTGCATGTCCTCATGCGCATGAAGTGGGGAACTGAGTATCCTTCATGAAGGATTGAATTGTCACAAGAGATAATTTAGGACCCAAGAATGATGTGTATTTGGAACCATATCAAAATAAATTGATGTTGTAAATGTAGAAAGGAATCAAGACTGATATTGATTACAAATTTTAACTTTGGGGCAACCTTGTAGAGAAACAATTTGACACAGAATTTTAAGACAATCTCAAGTGACTCGGGATACTTTTCAAGAAGGGTTATCATAGAAGAGAGGATAAATACTAAACCAACAATGATTTATTTCCAATAGTTAAATAAAAGAGGATTATGATAACTATACAACAACAACAAAAATGTACCTTATGGAGTCTTTGTGGAAACATATGAATGAGGATGAAGGCCAATAGGTTTTCACCCTATAGCAGCAATAAAAATTTTCCTCATACCCCCTTTTGCTCCATCCTGGTCATTTCTGAGGTACTTCAGAGGGTGTATGCTTGAACGCAATGTGATGGCACTAATTTTTTAATACTGTGATGTTGTTGATAATGAATATTCTATTTATATCAAAAAATGTGTCTTGTAATAAACCTTTCCATATCCACTTCTTCATGCTTCTACATACTTTGTCAAATTCCTATCCATGTTTTGTAGCCTCTAAATATCAACTCTTTTTAAATCTTGTCCTTTCTTGTGATGATTGTTTAAATGACTTGTTGATCTTCTTTAATAGTCTCTGCATAAATGTTTGCACTATAAACATATTGATGCACCAAATAGTGAAGTCGTACTAGAATCCATGCATCTATTGAAAGATTTGTTGGAGAGCTTCAACATTTTGCATCATCATGTTTTTTATCCTTCCAAAAGCAAATGTTTTTTGGCCTTCATGTGTTAACCTCAATGTTTTTTGGAATACAAAAACATCCAATGTTTCCCCAACATGCACATCATTATGGAAGTACTATGCTTCACATAATACACCAAAGAATACTCCTAGAAAGATTGATGTTGCATATAAGTAGCCAGTCCATGCAGGTTCCTCCCACTCAAGACAAGTCTGAAATAGGTTCATACATGAATAAACATGCAATAAAGGATGAATTTAAGGTCTTATTATATATATTTATATAATGCAATAAATATTGTTTATATCCAAATCTCACAGATCTCAAACCTGACCATAATTATGGGAAAATTTGGTTTAAAGGATCAACCATATCTCCCATATCCTTCACATTTTGAGGAAACCTCTCATGAGGAACCTAAATGGGCTTGTCCTACACAAAACCCATGTGGGTGATTTTCAATATTCTCTTTCATTTCTCACAATTGACCCCACAAAATTTCCTTTCTGTCCTACCACATGTTTCATAAACTAGTTACAAAGAGAATATCACATGCTCCTCATGCAATCTCGTCTCACCATATTTCAGATATTCTGGAATCATTAGTCAACTATATATATATGTTACACCTTCATATGTATAGAACTCTGTAGTGCCTTCAATAAATGGATTTTCAAAACATTCTTGAGATCCGTCAACATTCCATCTTTCAACGAAACATAGTGCTAGATCTCGTTCTCATTGAATGAATAAAGAGTGGACTATGACTTGGATATATCTTCTTGAATTTTATCTGCACTTTTCCTCTTTGGAAACCTCCATGATTTCATGTCTAGAAGTATGAAATTGGGATTTGATGCCTGATTTATGGCAGAGTTGACCAAAATTTGACCATAGAATCCAAACTTGATGATGATGCTTAGAGTCATAAAAATAGGATGCCAACCATCATGGAGTGATGCTTGAAAAAACCCGTGCACTTGATTTCTTCTTTAGGCAATGGGAATATCTCAACCAACGATCATGCACTCGATATTCACCTACAATGATTTCGATAATTGAAGAGCTCTTTGTGCTTCCGTTTATTGCATGGATATAGAGGAGAAGAATCACAACCCAAGAGAACGATCACTTGAGGGAAGGATGATAGATATTACAAATTAACAATCGACTCCTCTTCATAGAAAATGTTTGATTTGAACATATCTCTTTCTTGAAAATAAGGAATACCCAACATCATATTTATTGATGTCAAAGAGATGAGAAGTACCTAGAGAAGGAAATGAAAACCATAGGCCAACAAATTTTATGCTTCCACATAGATGTAACAAATTCTATAATCCTATGATTGAAAATTTGACATTGATTCTTGTTTGGATTCACATGCCGAGCTGGGTTTATCATAAGCTATAATTTTTCTGCGGTTCATCTTGGTATAGAAACGATCTCATGGAACATCAATGAATCATATTGGAGATGATTATAGCCATAGGATGGAGAAAACATATGTATCAAGGATGGAATTGGTTCTTTTCTTCCACAATCTCAGGACTTTTAGTAGTAAAACCTGCATGTAGTAACTAGCTCTTTGTCGATAGAAGTGGATTATGAAAATTTCTGGAACTATTACATCTACTGCAAAAATATGTATCTTCCATTGGAATTCCACATGATGTCTCTTAACCCAATGGATCCATGAAATAATAGTTGTTTCTAAAGTAAGTCTCTTGGGTGCTGAAAGATTAACTTCTTTGCATTGGAAGAATTGGGGTAAGACTGAATTTCAATCCTTTATTTGATCATGCTGCAAGAAATTTTTAGAAAAAGGAAATAAACAACTGCTAAAACAACACTACATGAAAAATATTATTGAGATCTTTGCAAGAAAATATAAAGCTCATGTCTAACTACTCTAGGACCCTAATTTTCACACTTAGAATTATTTCTCTTTACTTTTTCATTTATTTATTTATTACAATCTTCTAATCTACTTGGAAAATGAAAGCTTCTTCTCAAGTGTAGGAGTATTTCCAATGGAACCATGTACACAATAGGATTACAAATGAGATCATATTAAAGTTCGAAAGATAAGCTTTGATATATACCAAAGTATGAGGAACCAATTGATCTTCTTGATTTCGTCCCAAGTTTTGGAGAAATTTCTATTTTCGGCACACTAGTTCAGTGGGAGTTAACTGATTAGTTCTATTGTAGACTTTCTAATTTTGGACCATAACTATTATGCATGCATTCCTAAGATATGTCATTTCCTATATGAGTGAATATCACTCACTCATTGAACATATCATAATATACATTGATTCTCATTCTTCATATTGTATCTCTCTTCCTTTTCTTGATAAGCTTTGTTTGTGTATGCTTTATCTAGGTCTCCTATGTAGGTTTCCATGAAACACTGACATGGTACCAAAGAAGAACTGCTTGGAGCAACCCAAACAAGCCAGATAAGAGAGAAATAGTATTTAATTATTGATTAAACCTATTTTATGCCATCGTCGCATCCTATCCCTATCGAAAGGTGCAACAATTGGAATCATCACACTCTATACACAATCAAGGTGCAACATCGTCCCACTGTATTCTTCACCCGGGGTGCAACGATTTTGTTTTTCACAATCCTCACACTTTATCCTTCTCTAGGATGTGACGATTCAACATAGTTGCACTATATCCTTATCTAGGGTGTGACAATTCAGCATAGTCACACTATATCCTTCTTTAGGGTGTGATGATTTAGTCTACCCTCAAGAAAATTGGTTTTATGCAGTAAAATAGCCATATCTCCATATCCATGATCTAGGTTGGGATGAAATTTTGACCAGAGATGTATGACATAGGGATGCTCATGCTCACCAAAAATATCCATAACCCACATCATATTTTAGGATATATAGAATGTTTATCATATCTATAGCTGCCATAGAACCGTTTGTCATATCTCATAATCCACGATCTAGGTTTTCATGATCTTTTCAGAATCAATAGAAGGGACAGAGACACTGAAACTTCTTCAATAAATTCTGGTGATAATACTCAGACCTTACAGCTACTTTGAATGGAAGCCGAAGGCCGCATTCCAACTCAAAATAAAAGGACCGTATAATTTGACAATGGCGACAAAAAAAAAACCTACATCAACACTTGAGAAGACTAGATGGGTGAACCATAAGGATGAGGCCACATGAATACTTCTTGAGTTAATATCCACTGATTTATGGTTTCATGTTGCTTCATGCAAGAATACAAACGATATCTGGACCACCTTGGAAGGACTCTTTGGAAAGAAGGATGATATGCGAGGTCATATGCTTGAGGTAGAGTTGAATACCTTTGACCCTAAAAGTTTTGATAATATACATGATTTCTTTACTAAATTTAAATTTTTGATATTGATCTTGGGTGAATGTGGTATTGACAGGTATACACAAGAGAAAAAAATTATTCTAACAATCTTGGTCAAGCTAGGACCAAAATACGTTGTATATGTCTCCAATTTCCATTCTGGCAGATGTATTTTGGGAGCAAATTGGAAAATGCCTACGATGGCTCAGTTCATTGAGTCTCTCACACAAGAGAACACAAAACTCATACATATGGGCCTCATTAAATATCCCAAACCAAATTCACTCAGAATGCATGATGGAAAAGGATCATCCAATCATAAATCTAAGTAGAAACGAAAGGAGATATTACATCTAGAGTCAAAGGAGGGATATTCCAAAACCTTCAAGAATTCTTCAGGTTCCAAAGATTCTTAAAATTCCAAAGGGAAGAAGAATAAGAGAAATAAGTGCAGATATTGCAATAAAATGAATCATGAATAATCCACATGCATGAAGAAGAATATCGATCTTATGACATAGGTACTTCAACAGAATAAGCTTGGAGACTTTATTCCTGAAGGAACCAAGAAGAAGAAGGAAGAAGACCATGCACCTAAGAAAGGTAATCATCATGCTCTGGTTGCAATTAATTCCTCATTTGATTCATGGATTATAGATTCCATTACATCACATCATATGGAAACTAAAGATGAATTTTTTACTTCTTTGAGTTCATGCTCTGGACCTCCTATTCTCACGAGGGATGATACTCCATTAGCAGTTGCAAGAGAGGGAAGAATGGAACTCCCTAATGGAAGTTTTCAGAATTGTTTACATGTTTCAAATTTTTCTATAAATATGCTCTTAGTTTATCAAATCACTCAAACATGTATAAGGGTTTAATTTACATCATATTCAGTTACTGTACTTGACATACATGATAATTCCATTATTTCAATTGGTGAGGTAGATCACAAATTAAGGTTGTAGAAATTCACTAAGTTTGCTGACCATAATTCCTTTTTACTACTTATGCATGTTGATGATAGTAGTAGAGTATGGAATGAGATATTTGGTCATTTAAAATTTAGGTGCATGTAGTGACTTTCAAAGAAAGGAAAGGTCAAAGGCTTGCCATATATTTACTTTTTTGACGGGGTTTGTGAAGGTTGCATTCTTGGAAAGCATCCCGAAGAGAATTTTGAAAAGGGAAAGCCAAGGAGAGCCTCCTCTTCCTTGGAGCTTGTTCACAATGATCTCATGGGTCCATTTCCACATCTGTCCATCAACAAAGAAAGGTATTTCCTCACATTTATTGATGATTACTCACGCTATACTTGGGTTTATTTTCTCAGGAAAAGTCTGAAGTTTTTGAGCATCTCAAAGACTTCAAAGCTCTAGTAGAAACATAGACTGGGAAGAAAATAAAGATACTCCATACAAACAATGGGGGGGGATTTTTATCAGAAAAAATGGTAAGTGTGGACACAAACTAATCGCCCTAACTTCAAAAAGAAGCTAGAACAAAACAGGGCATAATACAAATTTCTCCTTAGATTTTATTGTAATATAAACTAGTTCAGAGAGGGACATATGACATACCATTTAAACAACATTTGATCCTCTCTAGTGTCTCCCTTGCTCCATATTTGGATTTGTGGGATGGTGAACCTATTAAGAAGAAAAAATCAACAAATAGAGAGAACAATGATATATATATTCTAATGAAGTCTATGTATAAGATCAAGGAGTTATACAATAAAAGTAGAGACCTTTATAGGGAAGAAATGCATTACCACATTATATTGAATGAAAGTGGAGAATACAACCTATGCCTTGATTTTGTAAGGTCCCTTCCAATGGCCCTTTTCTTCAACACACACACCTTTTCTCCAATGATTTTGATGAAGAGCATTCACAACCTGACTTGGAAAGCTAAAGCAAAGTTATCACAAGTACAATCTTTAGTAGAATTCTTCATGCATAAGCCAACCTAGCCTTTCCCATGAGAGATACCTCTTTATATAGGGTGAAAGAGGAATGGATGAGGAGATTAGGATGATCCCACTAAATCAGAGAAGCGAGTAATATCCAAACAGATTAGATGCCACCTCATCTTCTAGAAGATTCCCTTCTATAACTTTCGTGAATTTAACATTTTTCTCTTGTTTGGGCATCATCGCACCCTATGCACAGGAAGAATGCGGTGACGTTGCAATCCTTTTTTGGTGCAACATGCGAAGATCAAGCATCATTGCACCCTAATCATTTAGCAGGGTGCGATGATCTCCTTTGATATTATTTTTAAGGAAAGAAAGATGATCCACTTTTCTCATGGATAAAGTTTCATTTAGTATCTTTAGGGAAAATAGAAGTGAGTTATGCACATATCGTCAGTTGATCACAAAGGTGACCAAAATAATGTGTAACAAAATTTCCCCCAAAGTATGAAGTTGGAACTTGTGACAACTAAAATACTTTGTAGAATGTGTGTGTCAAGAACAAGGAGTGCATCAGTTGGGAACCCACAAACAATCAAGCATATGCATAATAATATACCATCTTCTGAGGTAGGAATTCCCATACTCAGACTACAAGTGAGATAATCATAAGTGTTAAGTGAGTCACGAACATAAAACATACACTTTGGATCCATGTCATCATGATTCAACATAGCCACGAGAAATACATTGTGGATATATGCTCTAAGAATTCAAATTTGGACATAGCCACGAGACATACATAGTGGATTTATGTGTCAGTACAAACTTATGAATACTCCATTGCAACCTGGACTGAAATGGTAAGATCTAGGGTCTTCATTTCCATCATATCAAAGTACAAATCTAGCCATGTGATTACATGTGTCGAAGTCGAACATGGTAGAAACCACTTGATTACCGGTCATTAATGAATATCGTTAACAAGTGTGAGTGATGCAGGAGCTTCGCTCCACCTCAACACACGCTAGCCGATTGACACACATGGTGTGCATTCAAGGAAGGGATATGCACCACCCTCTCATTTTTCCTTCAAGAATCTAAAGCATGATCTGGGCATTTAATGTTGACAAACTGGAAAGAGCCAAATTGTGCCTCCACACAACCTGGAGATAAGGTTGCCATTAAGTGGTTAATGGTAGAAGGGATCTGTATCCTATTTGTACAATATTTCCATCATTGTAATCTACCTTGGTAGTCATGCATTTTTGAATGGTGATTTGACACCACTAGATTAGCTTGGAGGGAAGCTCATTGAGCCCCTCATGTATAAATTCTTGTATTGTTTCCAGTAGAAAAAGGTTAGCCATAGTAGACACATCTGAGTAGAGGATGAGACATGCATAGGAGAAACAAAGAGAGATGAGACTCAATCGCATTCCGGACTTAACCATTTGTAATTTGATATTCTGCCATTAATAGAAAAATGAAAGTTTTTCCTATTATCAATTTCTGTGTAATGGATGTTGCATTATGAATATTATGTGTATGCATTTGAAGTGTAGATGAATGTTAGAAATCATTTGCAAGGATAGAACTATAATTTTCTATCTGTGAGTGTGTTGGATTAGGTCTAGTTCTCTAAGCTAAGTGCAAGGAGTGCGCAACAGAGTGAGGAATATCTTTAAGATGATGGAAGGAGTGCATGTCTGAACTCAGTGGAGTCAGAAGAGAAACTGCCAAGAGGGCATACCAGGATAATTCAAAGACTCGGAAGGAAATTTCAAGGTGGTTAAGTAACTTGGAAGGAAAGACTGTATAAGGGAAAATACAGTCCAGAGTTACTGAACACTCTAAAGTACTCTACCAGAAGGGCATCGAGTTGGCGTGAGGAAGCACACTACCGACACATTTTGAAGTGTTGGGACCCTTAAGAGAATCCCATAATTAATGAACATTCTGAGGAAGGAAGGCTTTGCAAGAGTGCATCGACAAAGGAAAGAATATGCCTTAAAACCTTCCATAAGACTGAGGGAGAATTCATCGAAGAACTGAGTTGAGCGCAAGGAGTGCACCAAGGATATTGTAAGTTAATCCTACAAAGATAAAGAGGAAGGCATCAAGCTTCTAGAAGGGAAAGAGGATGTCCACTGAAGGAGGCAGAGGAACTGGGAACCTTGGAGGTTTTCAAGCCGAGAAAAGTCGCAGAAGAGTCTGCACAGAACTCTACAAGGAGTATAGAAATAGTTCGAGAACAACCTAAGTCTCAAAAGGGAGAAGTGCGCTAAGTGTGCAAAGGAGTCGAGGGATTTTCGAAGTCCCGATGAATGAGAAATCATCCATTTCCCATGTATATAGGTGGAAGTATATCCAACTTTTGAGGATTCATAATTCGAAAGAATTAAAAGGGAAACAGTTCAAACTTCGTGAAGGCCGAAGTGCGGGGTGATTCTGAACTGTTGTATTTGGGAGGACGCGTGGAGGATATCCATGGATTTCTAAAGAAGAATCCTTTGGAGAAAAGTATAGGAGAGGAGAATACCTGAAGAGCCAGGAGATGAAGCAATCCTAGCCGTCCATTGATATAGGACACATGGCAAAAGATCAGAACATCGCTGATTCACAAATCAGGATGGAAGGGGTTGAGAGAAGAGAGGACTCACAAATTTTGAACTCATGGTTTGATCTCAGTCATCAATTGCAGGGAGAATGTGGACCATATATTTGGTCTTGGAGAATTCATCATTTTAGAAATCGAGAAAAGGAGAGAAAGTCGATCGTAAAAGTTCCACAGTACGGAGTCACGAAGGGAGCTAGCCCACGGTCGTATTCCGTGGTCACATCCATGGGAAATACTAGCATAGAGAGTTAGCATCATTGGTATTAAACTTTGGAAAGCACTAAGGAGAGGGTCCACGGGTACCACACAACCTGTTCGAGGAAAGGAAGGACATGTGATAGAGTTTTCAGGTTCCAAGAAGGGACCTAAGGAGTCACTCCATCTCAGGTATTGAACGATCCTCGTCTGGGAGGTAGATAAATCCTTTGGAGGGAAAGGGGGGACTCTGTCGTCAAAGTGGTATCAGAGCACAATTTTCGTATGAAGATTTCATGCGAAGGAGAATATGGAGATGCTCTCAGTTGTAGAGTGAACAACATAGTTTCCAGAAGGGTAGGTAGAAGGTGAAGATGGGTACTAAAGGTCATTAGTGTGGTTGAGGAGTAGACCTCCAGATGAAAAGAAAAGTAGAAATTTACAAGGTGTTCACTGAAATATGAGCGGAGATGGAGATGCTGACATTGAAGATGAAACAGGAGGAAAAGGTACACTGGACATATGAATGGCCTATGAAGAGGAAAGCGAAGTGGCCTATCCATAATTTGTTGTCTAGGAGACAACAACTAGAGTCGAGGATATGGTTGAGGGAATATGAAAAAATCAATTACACAGAGGAGGAAGTGGTTTATATCTGTGAACCAAAAGTTGGAAAAATCCTCAGTAATGAGGAAGGGAGATCAAGTGAGGATCTCATACACTGCCAGGGGAGAAACAATGGAATTTCATATTGCTAGGTGGGCAAGGGAGACAAGAAGAGGTTGTCCGAAAGTCTCATGAACTAAGAGGTGAATTTGGATCAGCAATGAGTGTTGAAAGAGGAGGATAAAAAATGTATTCTGATCATTGGGGGAATTGAGATATTCCTTCCAAGCCGCCCAACTGAGGCAAGAGCACATCTTATCGATGCATCAACAGAGGGAAAAATAGAAGAAACTTTCAAGGAGGAGGAGAAGGAGTAGACACTGATGTTTGCCCCAACATAAGGAGAAGAGCGTTACACAGAATTGGTCAAAATTTTCAGCTAGGAAGATGAACAAAAAATAACTGCAAAATTGGAGTTTGCAGCAGAAGAGGAGGTAGACAACAGGGATTTTGTTGATATGTGTGAAGAGTTGGAAGCCCTAGAGAGAAGGGTGATAGTGAAAAGTCAACACATCCAACATGTTAAGAGGGAAACAAATGGGGGAGAAAACCAACCCAAGGGGCAACTGAAGGAAGTTGGAATTGAACCAACGCAAGAGGAGTTGATATAAGCTAATCTGTCAGGGGAGGAAGTTGAGCAGCAACTCAATGATGATATTGTAGGACTGGAGTCTACAACACGGTGGCAAAATAAGGCCATAGGAGATGGAAAAAACAACAGGACGGACCAGGATGATCTACCCTTTGATCGACAGAAGAAAGTTCGGCAGAGAAGACTGCATAAGGAGATCCAACCAGTAGACAAACTGGACGAGGTGATTGAGGAGATAAGGAAGCTGATGTTGAGGTCAGCAACAAAATAAGTCAAAAAGGATAATTTGGACAGAAATGAACCTGCACGAGCAGCAGGGGAGATGCAAGAGAAACAATAGGAACAAAGAGGAGCAAAGAGATAGCTCCAGGAGAAATTTTGGGATCCAAAAGGATTTCAACAAAGCTAGGAAGCTCATGAGCAGGAGCTCATGATTTTCGTAGCCGTGGAGTATGATGTAGGAGCATCGCTCCACCTCAACACGTGCCAGCTGATCAACATGCGTGGTGCACATTCGAGGAAGGGAGAGGCATCCCCCTCTCATTTTTCCTTCGAGAATCTAAAGCTTGATACTAGCATTTAACATTGAGAAGATGGAAAGAGCCAAATTGTGCCTTCGCACAAGCTAGAGATAAGGTCGCCATTAAGTGGTTAATTGTAGAATGGATCTGTATCTAATTTGGAGCATATTTTCATCATTATAATATACCTCGGTAGTCAGGCATTTTTAAATGGTGATTTGACACCACTATATTAGCTTTTAGGGAAGATCATCGAGCCCCTCATGTATAAATTATTGTATTGTTTCCAGTAGAAAAAGGTTGGCCGGAGTAGAGACATCGGGGTAGAGGATGAGATATGCATGGGAGAAACACAGAGATCTAATACTTAGTCGCAGTCCAGACTCAACCATTTGTAATTTGATATTCTACCATTAATAGAAAAATCATAGTTTTTCCTATTATTAATTTCTGTGTAATGGATGCTGCATTATGAATATTATGTGTATGCATTTTAAGTGTAGATGAATGTTAGAAATCATCTATAGGGATAGAACTATAATTTTCTATCTGAGAGTTTGTTGGATTAGGTCCGGTTCTCTAAGCTAAGTGCAAGGAGTGCATGATAGAGTGAGGAAGATCTGTAAGCTGACGCAAGGAGTGCATGATAGAGTGAGGAAGATCTGTAAGCTGACGCAAGGAGTGTGTGTCTGAACTCAGTGGAGTCAGAAGAGAAAATTCTAGGAGGGCATACCAGGATAATTCACAGACTCGGGAGGAAATTTAAAGGTGGTTAAGTACCTTGGAAGGAAAGACATTATAAGGGAATATATAGTCCAGAGTTACTGAACACTCTAAAGTACTCTTTCAGGAGGGCATCGAGTTGGTGTGAGGAAGCACACTACTGACACATTTTGAAGTGTTGGGACCCTTAATAGAATCCCATAATTACTGAACATTCTGAGGAAGGAAGGCTTTGCAAGACTACATCGACAAAGGAAAGGAGATGCCTTAAAACCTTCCATAAGACTGAGGGATAAGTCATCGAAGAACTGAGCCGAGCACAAGGAGTGCGCCAAGGATATTGTAAGTTCATCCTACAAAGCTTAGGAGGAAGGCATCAAGCTTCCAGGAGGGAAAGAGGATGTCCACTGAAGGACGTAGAGGAACTGGGAACCTTGGAGGTTTTCAAGCCGAGTAAAGTCACAGAATAATCTGCGTAGAACTCTGCAAGGAGTGCAGAAAGAGTTCAAGAACAACCTAAGTATCGAAAGGGAGAAGTGCACTAAGTGTGAAAAGGAGTCGAGGGCTTGTCGAAGTACCAAAGAATGAGAAACAGTCAATTGCCCATGTAGACATTGTTGGGTATGTGTTATATTCTTTGCACGAGTAGTAGTGTTTGAGCGCCTGTGCTGGGCGCACAGGGGGGTAAGAGGGGGGGTGCAGGGGGGTTCGGGGGCAGCGCCCCCGAAATTTTTTTTTTTGGCCGACATATTTTCGCCGGTTTCGGGCCGACATATTTCCGGGACGACATATTTCTGGGACCACATGATATTAGGTGGTTTTCGGCACATGGTTTTTGCCGATGGTTTTCTATTTCCGGTTAAGGAATTAGGGTTTTGGACTAATCCAGGTCATTGGGTTAGGGTTTTGGATGCCGCTGGCTCCTATATGTATATTGTATTGTAAACAATGTAACAATGTGTATCAATATAATATATGCTGGTTTTCCCGGTTTGGGTTTCCAGATGAAAAATCTCTGTGTAATGTTTGTATTTGCTATTGTATCTTTTCTGTTCTTTTCTGAATATCAGTTTGCAGTAGATATTGTACAAGGTTAGAATTTACATACATGTGGCAGTAGATCCGAGAGTTTGAGGATTCAGACTTTGAAATATTTGCAACTGAAGAAGTTCAAACTTTGTGAAGGCCAAAGTGTGGGGTGATTCTGTACTGTTGTATCCAAGAGAACACATGGTGGAGATCCATGGATTTTGGAGGAAGAATCCTTCGGAGAAAATTCGAGGAGAGGAGAATACTCAAAGAGCCAAGAGATGAAGAAATCCTAGACATCCATTGATATAGGACACATGGAGAAAGATCAACAGTTCTCTGATTCACAAATCAGGAAGGAAGGAGTTGATAGAAGAGAGGACTTGCGAATTATGAAATTGCGATTTGATCTCAGTCGTCGATCGCAAGGAAAATGTGGTCTGTAGATTTGGTCTTGGAGAATTCACCGATTTAGAAATCGGGAAAAGGAGAGAAAGCTTCTCGCTAAAGTTCCAAAGTACGGAGTTGCGAAGGGAGTTGGCCCATGGTCACATCAAAGGGGAATACTATTATAGAGAGTTAGCATCATTGGCATTAAACTTTGGAAAGCGCTAAGGAGAGGGTCCTTGGGTACCACACAACCTGTGCCAGGAAAGGAAGGACATGTGATAGAGTTTTCGGGTTCCAAGAAGGGACCTAAGGAGTCGCTCTGACTCAGGTATCGAATGATCCTAGACTGAGAGGTAGAACAACCTTTTGGAGGGAAAGGGGGGATTGTGCCATCAGCGAGGGAAATAACCATTGATGTCAATGAATCCCAAGGTATTCTAGTACAATCCAATGAATGTGAGTAATAAGATGAAGTCGAACACTTGATGGAATCTTCCAATCAGGGGCCAATGATGTGAACCACTGTTGAAAGCGAGGAGACCTGCCATTGAGGCATGCAGGTTCCAAGGTACTAAATGATTTATAAGTCTAATTCTTGGATAATGAGTTGAAGTTAACAGGAAAATACTCATCATAGGAGGGCCTTAATGTATCCCCCATCAATGACATGAAATATGTAACAGATTTGAATTAGATCAGAGTACAAACCGATTCAGAACTGACTGAGGGAAGGTTGACATGGTAAGAATTTGATTACTGCAGATGGCCGAATTGATAGAAGGCTTGTTTAGGTTGAAATTTTCTTGAACATATGAATGAAAGGACAATTGTCTTAGCAGCATTGACTCAAGGAGGACCCAACATATGGACTTGTAGTTGGTCAAACGAGAGAAAAGTGGATTTCCAAAACCGGATATAATGATGAAGAGGGGTGTCATGTTCAAGAGCGACTTACTGCCACTATTGGCACATGGGCAGACCTAGGGTTCAGCTCCAAGAGCGCACCAACAAGGCCTAACTACTATCCCTTTCAGAAACACCTGTGAAGCAGATGAAATATCACCTGAAGGAGCTATGGGGGGGGTTGCAGGACATAGATGTCTGAAACCAAGGGGATATCAAGTGGATCCAATACAAACTCAACACAACATTCATATATCAATTACCAGTTCATATCTACTCCGTAGAACTATCTATCAAATCTAACACAGTAATGCAATAATGGTATACCAAATGACAAAGAACAGAGCATTGATCACACACAACACAAAATATACGTGGTTCACCCTCTCTCTAGGGATATGTCCACAAAACTGTTCTTTATAATATCTTAAGATGAAGCATACAGTTCTTGTCTGTGCTTTCAGCTAGAAAATATTCTCTCTTCTCCTTGCTATCTCTCCCCTCCATGCGCACCCAACTACATGGTTGATCTCCAAACCCAACTGAATATCTTAGAACACATAAGGCTCTCGTACTCAACACTTCTCTCTCATTCAATATTACTCACTTGATCACACAATGACAAAGATAAAAAAAACAATCATAAAACCAACAACAACCCAACCTAGGTCCTTTAGATCTCTATTTATACATTAAAATCACTCACCGACATCCTTAGGTCGAAACCTAGGTGTCAAAAATCCTAGATACCAAAAACCTAGGTCAACTATACCCACGCTTTTAGGGCTTCACCAACCTATCTTTCCTTCCTTCTCGTGTGATCATCCAAAGCATCCAACGGTGGATTTTTCCTCTTGCTAAGCTGTCCATGATCCTTCTTTCTTGCTGATCTGTCATCCTCAATCTCCTCACCCAATGAATTGATTTCTCTTACTTCACTCCATCTTTTCTGCTCTTTTTCTCACTTTGACCCAGTAACAGTCATTGTGTCTTCCGCGCAGTTCACATTTTGCCTTTTCTTCCTTGATCTTTGATTTATTTCATAGATAAGGGCCAATAGGCCCCCAACACTCACCTATCATGCATCTTGAGGCACTTCAGATCTGACCTTTCTATTTTACTTCGACTTCAGATTCTGTAGTGCAACCTTTGATTTCTGCTCTATGCCTCCTCTCCTTCCTTGTGCAAACTGTATTTTCTATGTCTGGTACCCAGTTTCAACTGCACCTGGTACCTAGACCCTTTTCCTCATTCTTTTACTAAGAGATGCGAGGCAACTGGTTGTCATAATACAACTTCAATCGGCTCCCGTTCACCAAACCTTCCTTCCATTCTCCATTCAAAGTCTTCAACTGCGCAACTCCTCCTTATGTAACATAAGCGACCTCATAAGGCCCGAGCCAATGCGCTCTGAACTTTCCTGGATGCTTCATGAATTTACTGTAATATACCAATACCAGATCACCTTTCTTAAATGCCTTCTTGTGAATGTGTTTGTCATGGTAGGCCTTATCTCTTTTCTTCTGTACCTGCTGATGGAATCCTGCAATAAATTTGTCTTCTTCTAGTTCGACCAACTATGCAAGCCTTTATCGAACAATGCCAGTGTCATCCATATCTGTAAAGGAAACAACTCTTAGGCTTGGTACCAAATATTCCATTGGGATAACAACTTCGAGACCATACACCAACTTAAAAGTGGTCTGCATTGTTAGCTTCTTACAAGTGGTTCTATGGGCCAATAGTACCGCTGATACTCTTAAATCCCAGTCATCTCTATTAACACTGTAAGTCTTCATCAGTGTTGTCTCCAAGATCTTGTTGAATGATTCCATTGTCCCATCTGATTGTGGTTGGTAAGGCGTTCTCTTCTAATGGTGGAATGCAAATTCCTCAGTCAGGGCTTCAACTATTTTATTTATGAAATGTGTGCCTTGATCACTCATAAGGATCTTTGGGCATCCAAACCTGGGTATGATGTCATCAAATATGAAGCACACAACTATAGTTGCACTACAGTCCTTAACTACTCTTGCTTCGACCCATTTGGTCAAATATTTTGTCGCGATAATGATGTACCTTGATCCTATCCACTTGCCTGGTGGGTTTATAGCTCCCACGAAGTCAATGGCCTATTTCTCAAATGCTTTTAGGGTCAGTTGTGATGCTAAGGAAATTTCATCTCTTCTGGACGTTTTCCTAACTCTTTGGCATACATCGCAGGCTCTGTAATATTCTTTAGCATTTTTGTGTAAGGCAGACCACCAAAGGCCAGCTCTAAGAACCTTCTGTGTAGTTGCTTTCTTGCGTAGTGTCCTCCAGCAATGATTTCGTGAGATTCAACAAGGATCAATGGTTTCTCTTCCTCCATAACACACCTTCTCAATATCTCATCGGGTCCCATTTTGTATATCTGTCCAGCTATAAGTGAAAAGTCGACAACAGGCACTACTAGCTGTTTCTTTTGAGGAATTGTATACTCACTAGGTGCCATTCTTGTTGACAGGAACTGGACTATCTCTACGAAGTGGTCATCAATATTTCTAACAGGCAGTAACTCTGCATCCGATAGTGCATCCTCCAAACTGGTCGGCTCTTCACCATGTTCCAACCTTGAAAAGTGGTCAGGACCTTTGTTCATTCTTCCCGATTTAACTACGATCTCAAAGTCATATTCCTGAAATAGCATAATCCATCTATATATTCTCCCCCCCAACACTGGCTTGTTGACTAGGTATTTCAGTGCAGAGTGATTAGTAAACTTTTTAAAGTGTCCTCCCAACAAGTAGTGGCGAAATTTCTGTAGCGCAAACACCATGGCTAACCCTTCTCTTTCAATGGTGGTGTAATTAATATCAGTTGTGGATAGTTTCCTGCTAGAAAAAGATAATGGATGGTCAATATATTCTTGTAGATAATTCATACATTTTGTTCTTCCAGTTCTCCAGTGCTTCTTCTGAATCTGATGTTGGCACAAGGGTAAACCCAGGGTTTAAATACAAGAGCGCACCAACAAACCCTAACTACTATCCCTTTCAGAAACACCTGCGAAGTAGATGAAATCTCATCCGAAGTAGCTATGGGGGGTTGCAGGATAGAGATGTCTACAACCAAGAGGATATCAAATGGATCCAATACAAACTCAACACAACATTCATATATCAATTACTAGTTCGGATCTACTGCGCAGAACTATCTATCAGATCTAACAAAGTAATGCAATAATGGTCTACCAAATGAAAAAGAACATAGCAGTGATCACACACAATACAAAATATATATGGTTCACCCTCTCTCTAAGGATACGTCTACATATCTGTGCTTTATAATATCTTAAGATGAAGCATACAGTTCTTGTCTATGCTCTCAGCTAGCAGATATTATCTCTTCTCCTCGCTATCTCTCCCCTCCCTGCGCACCCAGTTGTAGGGTTGAGCTTCACACCCAACTGAAGATCTTACAATACAAAAGGCTCTCATACTCAACACTTCTCTCTCACTCAATATTAATCACTCGATCACACAATGAAAAAGACAACAACAACAATCATAACACCACCAACAACCCAACCCGGGTCCTTTATGTTGGCATGTTTATAGGCAGTTTTACTTGTCATTGATGGCAAGATCAAAATATGCAGCGATGGAAAAATAGGGACAACGTAAGCTCAGAAGAGATAGTGCAGAGGTGCACGAAGAGTGAAAGAGTGTGATTGTTTATTTGATAGAAAATAGGCAGGCAAGGAAGACCAACAACACAGGAATAATTGCATGGAAAGATCAGAAGCATAAACTCCATTTCAGAGTTTCGGATACTGGGAGATTGAGAAGTCAAGAGTTGAGACTCTTGAACACAGGAGTCTCGGAGTTGCGAAATCTAGAATCCCAAAATCCCGAAAGAGGCACATCAACAAGAGTTTTGCAGACTGGGAAATATCTCCATCTTGGAGCTTCAGATACCGGGAGTTGGAAGATTCAAGTGACGAGACTCTTCATCACAAGAATCATGAAAGGCCGAAATGTGAAATGCTGAAATGATCTGAGCTAGAGAAACCAAGCTCCATTTCAGAGCTTTAGATACTGGTACATGGAGCATCAAGAACTCATCACCACAGGAACGCCGAAGTGCCAAAAAGAGAAATCACAAAAGTACTATATGGATAAGCGCTCAGTCACCTCTCGTAGTCACATGGTCGAAGAGATGTAGAGAAAATCTTGAAGTGGCAATATCCTTTTTTAGATTTTTGGAGATCACGACTTAGAGAGTCGAGATGCCACACAACAGGATTGCTGAAATGCTAAAGTGCGAAATGGAAAAATGAACGCAAGATTCAATGAAGTCAATTCAACGGTGTAGGTGAATTTGAATAAGATCGGAGGGCTACTGTTGCACTTCACAGTGTAACTGCTAGAAACAAATGATGGTTTCTGCCAGAGGATGAACTTGTCTATGACAGAGAAGATGAAGAGTCTCAACTGCCAGAGAAGTTGAGGAATCTCAAGATAACACCCAGTGATGATGGATGCATGGGTGAAATTGCCAGAGAAGCTGAAGAGTTACCATGATGATCAGGCAGAGAACTGACAATGAGCAGGAGATGCAGAACAAAGAGAGACAACGTGGCACACAGGAGATGGGATAGTTGTGGAAGAGTGAAGTGTGAGTAAACACCCTGTTGTGGAGAAGAGTGGGAGGGGAAGAGCATGCAGAAGCTTGGTGCATATTGCATGCACAAGGAGAACATAGACTATAAGAATGGAGAACAAAGAAGAGATCTGTGTTTTTGTGGTTAAGTGTGATTGAGGTGTGAAGAAGGAGGCAGAGCGCAGTAGAAGAAATGTACAGAAGGGGAATGGTTCATTGAAGGGACATGGCGCAGAGAGCATAAAAGGAAAAAGAGAAGAAAGCGTAAGGAGTGAGCAGAAGACACTGATGCTGACAAAGCAGTACAATGTAGCATAATAGTGATGAGACCCGTAAGCCATTGAAGAACTTTATATCGCTGTAATAAGTCATAATAGCAAATATTTATATTTCAGGGTGGTAGGGAGGTGCTAGGGAGGACTATTGTCCTCATAGGTTCAAGTGGGTGCTTGAACACAGGGAGTTGTAGCTTCCATCTGGTTGTAGCTAGAGAAACCAGGGTGGTAGGGTGGTGCAAGGGAGAACTATTGTTCTCTGTTATACAGGTTGGTGCCTGTGTGACTGGAAGTTTGGTTCTTCCATCCAGTTGGTGCTAGAACACTTAGGGAGTTGGTGCTTCCTTCTAGTGGGTTCTATAGAAACCAGGGAGTTGGTGCTTCCTTCTAGTAGGTGCTAGAGAAAACAGAGAGTTGGTGCTCTTAGCAAGTTACAGCTTGAAAAATAGAGGTTGAGGCCTCATTATGAGTTGGTGCTCATAAGTATGATAATGTACAAAATGCAAAGAATACTTATCATATAAAGAAGAAGAGGTTTTTACCCTTTATGGGTTTCCTCAGGAAATATCTGTCTCTATGTATTCCTTATGTGTGAATGATGTTGAATGTTCTATTGCTTACTTCCCTATATTATGGTGATTGTCATTGAGTAACAACTGATTCACACCCCCCTCCTCTCAGTTGTCCAACACTTTAGACCTCTATTTATACATTACAATCAACCACTGACAACCTTAGGTCGAAACCTAGGTGTCAAAAACCCTAGATACCAAAACCCTAGGTGTCTAAAACCATAGGTCAACTTGACTCGTGTTTTCAGGGCTTTGCCAACCTGTCTTTCCTTCCTTCTCACGCGGTGCTCTAAAGCATCCAACAATGGATTTTTCCTCTTGTTGTTTTCCACTATCCTTCTTTCTTGTTGATCTGTTATCCTCGATCTCCTCATCCAATGAGTTGCTTTCTCTTAGTTTGCTCCATCTTTTCTGCTCTTTTTCTTACTTTGACCCAGTAACAGTCACTGGGTCTTCCGCGTAGTTCACATTTTTCCTTTTCTTCCTTGATATTCACTTTCTTTCATAGCCAAGGGCCAAGAACCACTGACACAGATATAGATATACATTTCTTTCCCAATTTTCCCACACCATTTCTGGAGAGTACCTCTTTATTTTACACAAGCTTGAGGAGGATAACATATGCTTGTAATGTAAGCTCATCCTTTGGATGAGTCCCTCAAAGTATTTTTAACGAACCCTAGGAAGGAGTGGTTCGGTCCCATATGGGCCTTTCAATGTTTGTTTTACGAGTCCAAAGAAAGAAAAATTAGGGGTTTTCATGTTTAGAGAGTCTGAAAAACACTTAGAGAAAATTCCAAAATGTCCTTTTTTGTAAGTTAGTCTGACGAGACCGAAAAAGAGATAATCTACTGCTCATTAGACATTTTCTTCAAATACTTTTACGAGCATGAAAAGACAAAGGTCGGTCAGCTATCTTTTCATGTTTAAGGAGCTTGAAAAGAGCTTAAAGGAGACTCCATAGGGTTCATTTTTCATATTACCATTACGAGTCTGAAAAAAGCGATAAAAGGTTACTCGATTACATTCTCATAGTTTTACTAGTGTGAGAAAGAATTAAGACCATGCTCGGAGTTTTTCCTGAAAATCCCTAAAAGTATATGTACATTATAAAAACACGCTAAAACGACCAAAAAGGAAGGATCCATATCAAAAGTCCAGTCCTCAGATCTCTCAACCTACAACAAAGACACTTTGCAAAGTTCATTAGGTTTAGGGCATAGGTAAAAATATTTAAAAATTAATTTAATTTAAAATTAAAATGGTAAAAATGCATAAAATAGGTCAAAAATAGTCCATCTACCATTTCATTTTCATTTTCACCATACTAGTGCCAAACCCCCCCTTTTTCCTCTGATTTTCAAGTGACAATTCTGGAGCGCCCGATGGATGATTTCTCAAACTGCTTCCATGAAGTAGGTATTCTTCTTCCCCTCTCTCTTTTCATGGTTGAGTTTTTCATTTTTAATGGTTCAATTTTAAGTTATGGGCAATATTTTAGGAGTTATTGTGCTTTGAGATTGTCGCAGGCCCACCCTATCGTGAACTGCGATGATCCAAAATCACCGCAGGGGTCCTACAGCTAGGGTGCGATGACACTTATTGGCACAGGGGCAGACCCAGGGTTAAACTCTACAACAACGCACCAACAAAACCCTAACTACCGGCCCTTTTGGCAACACCTGCGAAGCAGATGAAGTCTCACCTGAGGTAGAGGCATGGTTGGTTGAATGATTCAGATGTCTGCAACCTTAGATGGGACATAGATATGTGATTTTAACACTTAATAGAGCACTCAACAGTTAACATTCATCAATATCCAGTCTTAGTTACAACGCAGTTAAACCCTAATTACAGAGTATCACAGTATTCATTTAGATATAAGGTACTTAAGCACTAAGCATCTGTACATAATTCAGATCTAACATCCATTCATATTATTAAGTACTAAGCATCAACATATCATTCATCTATATTAAAGCACTTAAGCAAGTAAACACATAAACACAACAATACATCACACAGAGCATAACAACACAACATGTATGTGGTTCACCCCCTCCCCGGGGATACGTCCACCAACTCTTCTCTTCTTTATTATCTCCGGTCAAGCTTCTTACAGGCACATAGCATCCAATTTCTACTCTGCAGAAGACAGGAGATCTCTGTGCACTCTGCCAGATCCTCCTTCTTCTAGCTAGGGTATAGCACCAAGCCTTCACACAGTTTCTTACAGTTACTTGCACTAGCCTTGCAAGCCTCACACAGTATGCACAAAGCACTTAAAACTCTTGATCACATATATCCAACTCTAGCACTTAGCACACTTTCCTCTCAGTCTCTTTCATACCTCGCCTAGCTACTTATTTATACATTACAAAATAGGCCTAAACATGGGTAAACCCATGGGCCAACATCCCATACCCATTACATAATAATGAATTAAAAAAAGGGCACTAAAAGGAGCCAAGATCCCGCGATATCCGCTTCATCTTGCGCTCTGTCTTCGACAACCTGTCGAAGTCCCAAAATAAGGTCAAACATGACCAAGAATCCTCAAAACTTGGTCAAGGGGGAACAGGCCCCCAACACTCACCTGTGACTCATCCCGAGTCACTATGATATGATTAGTTCTGCTTCAAAATCCTCGAGATTAGGTGAGAAACTTCGACATATTTTTGTTCCATGGCCTCCTGTTCAACATACTCTTGGATGACTGCTTCATTGATAGGTCCCTCTAGGCATTGTTCAGATGCAGTGATGACTTTCTCTAGTTTCGCTCCTCGGCCTTCGATCTCTGTGAACAGTTGGTAAAAATCATCCTATATAGGTTGGATCCTCTGAGTTACTTTCATAACTCTACTCTGAATAGTGTGGACCCACTATTGGGCAGTGCACTGCTCTTGGGATCGCTTCATTCTTTCCAAAACTGACAGGGGCTTCAACTGTGCCTGTATTATCTCTGCTTGCTACTTCTCTTCTTGTAGCTATGATTCCAGTGCCTTCAATTATGGATTCTCATTGAGTCACTCATACATCTGGGCACTACGATCACTTAGTTTCTTGCATTCCATGGAAAGGGATTTGATTCTTTCAACTATGCTTCGAGCAGTTGCTTCTCTTTGATCCCTTACATCCTGTGGGGTGTCGGGTACGGTGTAGAGATCTAAGTCTGTTATTTGTTGTTGTAGTTGTTGGAGGGATCAAATCCATGACTTTATCCATGACTCGGTATTCTTCCTATGGTTCTAATCTTGTCACAGAGTGGAGGGATCTATTAACTGCTTCTTTCACTTCGATTTTCTCTTCGAGAAACCGTTCTTTTTCTTGTTGCATATGGGATTTATATTCTTCAAAATTTTCCTAGAGAGAAACCTTCTCTTATTCTGCAACTCTGTATTGTTCTACGATTATTCCTTGCACTTGCTTCAAGGCATGGGTGGCTTGTTCTGTTTCTTCTTGAGCACAAAAAAGGAGAGCTTCGACCGCATCAGCTAGTCGGTGGAGTTGGGCTGGCTCATCTCCCAACTCTGGTTCTCCTGATGGCAGGGGCGTAGTGGAAACTTCACGAATGGACTGAAGGGCTTGTTGTACCCCTCAGAATTTGACCTTAATTCTGTCATACATTTCCTCCTTATTAGCTTCTTGTTTCTCCATGATTTCCAGTGAAGCATCATTTAGGGCTGCTATGATGAAGTCAAAATCATTGGTAGTGAGCACAGTCTTAATCTTGGTCACGGTGGATTTTGATTTCTTCCAGGAAGAAGGTTTCAGGGGAGAAACCTTCCTCTTCTTCAGGGGGTCAACCTTGTCTCTGGGCGGTGTTACTTTACCTTTCTTCTATTCAACTCCTTTTCCATTTATTTCTTCTACTTCGTCATCACCCCCTCAGTCAGGTGATACTGAAGAAGTCTTTCTTGAGTTGTTTCTTAAATCTTGGACCTCTTTGGTCTTCTTTGTTCTGTTGGGTCCAAGTGTATCATGTTCTTTGTGTGTGGTCTCTAGACTGTTAGGGTCAAACATCTCTGCAGGGTTTGCCGGTATAAGGAGGTCTGTCGACCAATCCTTAGTGATCTCCTCAAGTTCCTCTTTCGTGAGTTTGTAGTATGACTGAAGTTGCTCCTTGTGTTCATCGGCTCATGTTGTAATGTAGATGAAGTGTTGATCTTCACAGAACTTCATCAGGGGTTGGAACCTCTATAGGGTTTTTGGAGTCATGCAAGGTTCAACTTCGATTGATCTCTTTAGCTGAAGGTAATATGTGTGAAAAACAACATTTGAATGCCATTGTTTCTTCATATCACTCAAGTACCAGAGTGTGGTGAACTTCACAGAAAGCGACTCGAACAGTTCAATATCTAGAAAGGTTGCACCTTCCGACATCTCTTAGGAAAAAAAAGTGATGAGGATCAGGAGCCAACTAAAGTGAAAATCGCAGCCCTGATCCCATGATTCACGACAGTCTAGTTACATCTGATTAACTAGGTACTTCACCCAGTTCATCTGTAGACCTTCCACACACTTCCCCGCGAGGTCAATGACAAAGCCTGTGACCTGTGTAGGTTTGTTCTTCCTTACTAACTTTCTGACTATTAGATGGCAGGCTAGGCGCACTGCGCCATTCTAGATGGAGGCTACCTTCTAGCCTCCCGTCCCCTTTTCAACATCACCGTATGTATCCTTGATATTCTGTGCTAGTACGTGATCTGTGGATTTTCCTAGATAGAACTCCTGGGAGTTGGATCCTTTCATACTTAATCCTATGATCCTATGGATCAATGTTGGATCGACTGTGATAGGATGGTCTAGCCATAAGTAGCTTCCATGGTAACATGAAAGGAGTAGCTTGACATAGGTGTTGACTTCCTGGTGCCTTCCGAAGTGTGGTATTTTCATTACATTTAACAGGGTGGACTATGCAAGGTTCATCTTCCACGGTTGAGGTATTATCTTTGATTTCTTCCCCTTAATCCTCGTCATGTATTTATACAGGGAAAGCATACTATAGTTCTTGCAATCTCCGAGGTTGAAGTCACTGAACTTCAATGCTGTGATCTTGTCCTGCTGTGCTCAAACTGTGCGTATCCCCTTCAAGAGGTACACAGTAACCATGGTCTACTAAAAATATCTTGGCACACTATCACAAATCACCATGCTGACCAGAGGCGGGATGTAGTTGGGAAATATGGTTGAGATCAACTTTGCATTTTCTAGGTCATCTCTATGTTTGGTTCTCTTTTCTGCTGATGGTCGGGATGGTCTGGCTCTGTGAGCAGTCGACGGAGAGTCTTTCACTCCTCTCATTGATGATGCTTGTACACCCACATACATCACTTTTTCAGACATGACTCTCTCATTCATGAGGTTGATGATTACTTCCTTCACAAACTCTTCGAGTGTGCTAAGTTATTCGAACATACATGCTCGTGGTTGGAGATCTCGGGTTCGAAGAGTAATTGCTCAATGCAATGAGATGGATGGCGATAGCGCGATGATCACTGTATGAAATCAACTATTCTGCAGGATCATATAGTCATGGTTGGAAAAAGTGTTCTCGTTGTGTGGCATGACGGGATAAATAGATAACTTGGCAACAAATCTCTTGCAACATTTGAGAAGCCTTCATTAACTCAGTTCTATCCATTATGGTACGGTCCCAACGGTCTGGTGGAAATTTTTTTGACCATAAATTCCTTTCTACCCATTCGGGTAGTTGGTCTAATGGTTATACTGTTTCCAACGGCTATATTTCTTTGCCATGGCGAAGTTCCATGTGATGTAGTTCTGATATCCCGACGAAGTTCCAATTTTGAAAAGTTTTCTTCTTCGAAGTTCCCTATGGAACCTTTTGTAACTTTTTGATCTTAGCTCTCTTCTTACTTAATTTTCGAGCCTTCTTTCCAGTGACCTTCATCTCGGTATTCCTTTTTCCATTATGATTCTTATCTTCTTTTGGTAGAGTAAGTTCACGTTGGTGAGATTCTTTCCTAGAAATCAGGGGTAATACTTCATTTGTATCTGGAATAGGTACTTCAGTCTTATGTGGGTCTTCTAGTGTTCTTCCCACTTCGACATCCAAGTCTCTGGTTTTGAATAGCTTTGCTCGGTTCTCCTGTTCTTCAATCAAGTGTGCGATCCTCTTAGTCATGAAATCTTTCAACTCTTGCTTCTTTTTTTCTAAGAATTCTTCTTCTTTCCTTTTGGCTTGATCTCCTTCAATCCAAGGTTTTCCTAGTAACATAGCAAATGGAGTGTTGTTATCGATAAATTTAACAACTTCAAATTCTTCCTCCGTCGAAGTTCCATGAGCACTCATAGATATCTCGGTAAGTCTTCCACATAGGGTTATCAAATTTCCTCTGAATAATCATATTCCTCCCAATGAAGGAATCATAGCAGGCTCCCCTAAAAGTTCCCAAGTTTTTTTCTGTCATGATATTCACCCATGTTTCCTTATCCCGAACACAGTCAATGTCGAAGTCTCCTATTCTTGTTTCAATGCACTATTTTTCTTAGAAGATCTATGATAAGCTAATATGTCGGTGGTCATTCAAGGTTTCTTTCATCTGTAGCAATACATTTTCTGATTCTTTCTGGGGTTCTGTCATGGTTTCAATTGCTTGAACTTTATCGTGGTCTTCTTTTCTCATATTCATCCTTTCAACCTTATCAATCATTTTAGGGAAATCAATACTTCATGGTCCATAGCTTTGCAACAGAGGCAACTAGGTATTCTACCAGGGCATTCCTTAGCCATATGTCTCGGTCTTCTGCAACTATAATAAAGGGTTAATCCCCTCGTTCTCTTAAATGATCTCCAACCTTTCCTGTACTGCACACTAGGATCATGGTAGCTAACCTGCAAAAAATTCTTTCTAGGATCCTGCATCCATTTGTTAGTCCAAACATTCTCTCTATGCATAGGTATAACATATCTTTCATTATTCTTATCAGATCTACTTATATCAAATCTTATTTCTTCTATCAGTGCCCTAGTTTTCAAGGTAGGAAAAATCTTATCAAACATACCTATATTCATACTTTAGAAATAAAAAGTTCCACTAATCTTATCTTCAACAGAGCACAAAGCTTCCAGATATAAAACTTTTCACTATTCTTACCTCTATCAGAGAAAAAAGTGTTCATATCTTACCTCTTTTCCTCAGATGGAGCTTCTTTTCTTAGCACAGAGCTTCACATATCGAGTAGAATACTGCGCACTAGAGCGACAGATCTATGCACAAGGCTTTCACAATTTCAGGTCAGATATTCACACAAATCTTCTTTTTCCTTTGTTCCCAGCAATCATAGTTTTAGGTCCCAACAACGGAACCATTTGTTGGCATAGGGGTAGACCCAGGGTTCAACTCTACAACAATGCACCAACAAAACCCTAACTACCGACCCTTTTAGAAACACCTGTGAAGTAGATGAAGTCTCACCCACGGTAGAAGCATGGGTGGTTGCAGGACTCAGATGTCTGCAACCTTAGCTGGGACACAGATCCATGGTTCTAACACTTAATAGAGCACTCAACAATTAACATTCATCAATATCCAGTCTTAGTTACAGCACAGTTAAACCCTAATTTCAAAGTATCATAGTATTCATTTAGATCTAAGGTACTTAAGCACTAAGCATCTGTACATAAGTCAGATCTAACATCCATCCATATTATTAAGTACTAAGCATCAATAGATCATTCATCTATATTAAATCACTTAAGAAAGTAAACACATAAACACATCAATACATCGCACAAATCATAGCAACACAACATGTACGTGGTTCACCCCCACCCTGGGGATACGTCCACCAACTCTTCTCTTATTTATTATCTCTGTTCAAGCTTCTTACAGGCACATAGCATCCACTTTCTACTCTGCAGAAGACATGATATCTACGTGCACTCCGCCAGATATTCCTTCTTCTAGATAGGGTATAGCACCAAGCCTTTACACAGTCTCTTACAGTTACTTGCACTATCCTTTCAAGCATCACATAGTATGCCCAAATCACTTACAACTCTTGATCACATAGATCCAACTCTAGCACTTAGCACATTGGCCTCTCATTCTCTTTCTTACCTCACATAGCTACTTATTTATACATTACAAAATAGGCATAAACATGGGTAAACCCATGGGACGACATCCCATACCCATTACATAATCCTGAATCCCAAAAAGGGCCCTGAAAGGGGCCGAGATCCCATGATCTTTGCTTCGTATTGCGCTCCGCCTTCGACAACCTGTCGAAGTCCCAAAATTAGGTCAAACATGACCAAGAATCCTCAAAACTTAGTCAAGGTCCAACAACGCTACACTGTGTGAAAAAGATCCCCTGCGACGACAGCAACTCAAAATTTGAAAAGAGATATAGAGCTAGGAAAAATTTCGACTTTGAAATTTTGATGAACATAATCATATTTTAATGTTGTTTGGCAAGTTTTCATTAGTCATTATGCTTGAGTGGAGCGAACGTCAGAACAAGGAAGAATATTATTTTTTCAGGAATGACCCGAGAGTTGTCATGGCACTCTGGGAGTGTGGCTTGCTGAAATTTTTCAAAGTTCATGGCATGAGAGCCCAATTGAGACTATTGGAGTACTTAGTCCACAGGTGGGACGTCAATGAGAAAGGTTTTCATGTCATTTACTTCACCTTAGATATTTATGACATTTACTTCTTGAAGGATTATCTTGTCGAGGCTCTCAAGTGTCACTATCGGGAAGCAGAGGTGGTGGTGAACACATGGATTATTATGTAGCACATCACTGTGTACCTGGTACATAAAATCATAGTGGAAAAGTTTCCATAAAGGAGGTTTGAGATTTGACTTTGAGAACTATCCTCTATACTATCACTTAGATGGCAAGGAGAGAGGCTTCTCACATGGCTTTACAAATCCATTTTCAATATACTATCGAGTGTATGGAGCCCCGAGTTTTCAATTGGTGCTGGGGTCTTCGAAAACACATGAAGAAACAATTGACAAATTGTAGGACCGATCGATTGAAACAATTCTGGTATGGATCTATTTTGGTATCCATCTTCCTAGAGAGGGTCCTCGTTTTGTGCCTACAACATGTGGAATGGGGAATACCTACTCCACAATATCCTCAAATGAAAATATGGGTAGATTTGATGGCACGTCATGGTGGCATGCAAATCATTACATATGACCAAGCTTTCTTCCAGTGGGCGAGGGATCAACTTGTTATGGTTGAGGACTATGCATATGACAAGACTAACTTTCATGGAGACCCTGACTTGGCATTACCTAAGGGTTCTCAGTGGGGAGAGATAGGTAAGAACATTTTTTTCATTATATGTTGTTTTTGGTATTTTAATTATAAAATGTTTTTGTTATTTATCCGAGACTAAACAAGTGCTCTCAACAATGCAGATGTGGTGCCTTTCCAACCTCCGGGATCATCTCCTATTCAAAGACGTGGAGAGATAAGTGTAGTGGTGGGTTGAGGGGTGGCTATTGAGGATCTCGAGGAGACCGAACAAAACCTTGAGGGATTGACCATGAACATCCTTGACATCACTGTGGATGAGTTACCTCAGCGCTACCAATGCCATACAATTGGCGTATCAACATCCATTGGTCAACTACTCCATCGAGTGGCATGGCAAGTCATTTGTTATAGCGAGCAACATACTTGATGCATATGTATATGAAGCCATGTGATTCATGTAAGTTTTAAACCTGTGAAGTAAAGAAATGCATATAGATTCTTAAGAAAAACAAAAATTAAGCAATGGCTCATACACATAGTACACAAAGATTTATACCGGAAACCCTTAACCGGGAGAAAACCTTTCAAAACTTCATTGTATTAATTTCACCATTCAACATACAATATATATACAATTTTTTTAGGTATTTTGTATATACCAAAACCCTAATCCCTTAATATGGGATTAATTTAGAAAACTGCTAAAAATAGCAAAATCCGCTAAAATAGAAAAAAATCCCCCAAAAACATTTTTGGGGCGTTGCGCCTAACCAAGGGGGGCATACTTGGTGTTGGTATAGGGGAAGATCCAGGGTTCAACGCTACAACAACACACCAACAAAGCCCTAACTACCGACCCTTTCGACAACACCTACGAAGCAGATGAAGTCTCACCCAAGGTAGAGGCAGGGGTGGTTGCAAGACTTAGGTGTTTGCAACCTTAGCTGGGACATAGATCTATGATTATAATACTTAATAAAGCACTTAGCATTGTCAGTTCCTCAATATATAATCAATACTCACTTCCCTGATAAAACAAGACTTTGCAGCATTCTCACTGATATAATGTATTCAAGCACTTAGCATCAATAGATATGTTAGATCTAGCAGATCAAGCACTCAACACATTCATATAGATCAGATCTAACATTCTTATACACCATTAGCACTAAGCATTAGCGTATCTATCTAATCAACTCTAAGCACTTAGTAAAATAAGATATAAACACATCCTAACAAGCACAAAGAAAGATGACATAGTGTTTACGTGGTTCACCCCCACCCTGGGGCTACATACACCAACTCTTCTTCTTTATTATCTTCAATCAATCGATTACAAGCACAGAGCCATCAAAACCCTACTTTGCATAGGACAAAATATTTGTGCAGCTCGCTAGATCCTTCTTCCCTATGTTACAACATAAATCCTTCCACCTTTTGTTACAACCACTTGCACTTAGCTCTGCAAGTCTCTCACAATCATACACAAAGTACTTACAAAACCCTACTTTCACTTAGCATACATCACATATATTCCTAGTCAACTTCTTCTTACATTGCCTAGCCTTCTATTTATACATTCAAAATAGGCCTAAACATGGGTAAGCCCATGGGCCAACATCCCAATCCCGTTACATAATCCCAAAAACTCAAAAAGGACCCAAAAGTGGGTCGAGATCCCTTGATCTCTGCTTCATCTTGCACTCCTCCTTCAACAAGCTGTTGAAGTCCCAAAATAGGTCACTATGACTAAGAATCTTCCAATCTTGGTCAAGGGCCAATAGGCCCCCAACACTCACCTGTGACTCATCTTGAGTCAATCTGATTTGACCAGTTCTGCTTCGAATGCCTCAAGCTTGGCTCAAGCTGCTTCGACCTATTGCTATGTGATGATCTCTTGCTCGGTGAATTCCTAGATCAATGTGTCATTCACGGACCCTTCTAGGCACTGTTCTGCTGCGATGAAAACTTGTTCTAGCTCTGCTCCTCAACTTTCAACCTCTGTGAATAATTGGCATGCCTTATCTTGCACTGGTTGAAGCCATTGAGTAACTTCCATCACTCTACTTACTTTGAATCGTATGGATCTGCTTCTGGGCGGTGCGTTTCTCTTGAGACCACTTCATTCTTTCCATGACCGATAAGGCCTTCAACTGCGCTTGTAGTGTGTCTGCATGCTGCTTTGCTTCCTTGAGCTGTAACTCTAATGCTTGTAACTATGGATTTTCAGTGAGGTTGTCATATGTTTGGGCACTGCGGTTACTCATCTTCTTGCACTTCAAGGCAAGATATTTTAGTCTGTCAACTGCGTTGTGGGAAACTACTTCCCTTTGGTCTGTTACATCTTGAGGGGTCTCAGGTACAGTGCAGAGCTCCAAGTCTGCTATGCGCTGATGGAGCTACTGGAGCTACTGGATTACTTCTTCAAGTTGTGCCACTTGTTGTGGAACTCACTCTTCGGTCTTTACTTCTATGACGGTCACATAGAGAAGTGCTCTGTGAACCATTTCTTTACCCCGAGTTGCTCTGCGAGTAACTGTTCCTTGCTTTGCTACAGCTGTGATTTTTCTTCATCCCACTTCGATTGCAGAGTAATATTTTCCCATTCTACAGTACTGCATTGTTCTACAAGGTCTCCCTATACTTGTACCAAAGCCTGGGTAGCTTGCATTGTTTCTTCTTGAGCTCATCAAAGGAGATATTCAATTGTATCAGCGATGCGGTGGAGTTGAGATTGCTCATCTCCCAGTTCTGATGTTCCTGTTGATAGAGGCATAATGGAGACTGCGTGACTGGATTGTAGTGCCTACTGCACTCCTTGGAGCTCATTCTTAATGCAATGGAACACCTCCTCTTGCTTAGCTTCTTTCTTCTCTTCTATCTCCAGCGAAGCATCATTTAGGGATGCTATGATGAAATTGAATTCGTCGGAGGTGAGGATGGTATACATTTTGGTCATGGTTTCTTTCACATTCTTCCAAGAGGAAGGTTTCGATAGGGAAACCTTCCTTTTGTTTGAGGGATCCTCCTCGTCTCTAGGCAGTGTAACCTTGCCTTTCTTCTATTCAACTTCTGCGCCATCTATCTCTCCACCATATCATCCTTGATCTGCTGAGATGGAAGCGGTATTCACAGATGCATTGTCTAAATCATGGACCTCTTTGGTCTTCTTTATCTTGCTAGGTCCAGGTGTATCCGACGCAATTTCTGGATTGTCTAAATTGGATATCTCCGTAGGGTCGGCTGGAATGAGGAGGTCTGCTGACCAATCCTTGGTGAATTCTTCTAAGTCCTCCGCTATCAGCTTGTAATAAGATTGCAGTTGTTGTTTGTGCTTGTCAACGTGCACTGTGATGTAAATAAAATGGCGATCCATGCTAAATTTCATTAAAGGCCGAAACCTGTGGAGAGTATTCAAAGTTATGCGAGGTGCAGACTATATGGCTACATTCAACTGGTTGTAATAGGTATGGAACACGAAATTTGACTGCCATTTCTTGTTCATGTCACTAGAATACCACAGTGTACTGAAATTCACAGCCAGAGGTTCAAAGGGATCAATGTCCGAGAAGGTCTCACCTTCCGACATCTCCCATGCGTTGAAATAAATCAGGATTAGAAGCCAACTAAAGTGGAACTTGTATCCTTGATCTTGTGCTTCCCTGCAGTCCAGCTCCAACTGGTTCACGAGGTACTTCACCCAATTTATTTGTAGGTCCTCTGCGCACTTTTCTGTGAGGTCGACTACAAAACCAGTCACCTGGGTGGCTCGGTTCTTGCGGACTATCTTTCCTATGATCAATTGATATGCTAGGTGCACTGCGCTGCTTTGGATAGAAGATAGCTTATAGCCTTGCGTTCCTTTTTCGACATCTCCATAGGTGTCCTTGATCCTTTGTGCTAGAGCATGATCCATTGTTTTTTCAGGGTATAAATCCTGTGGGTCAGGGCCTTGCATACTCAGCCCTATGATCCGATTGATCAATGTCAGATCCACTATGATACGAAGGTTTAACCACAAGTATCTTCCATGGTAACAGGAAAAAAACAGTTTGACGCATGCATTCACTTCTTGGTGCCTTCCGAAGTGAGGAATCTTCATGATGTTGAGCAGTGTAGATTGCGTGAGGTTATGGGTCCATGACTGAGGGATGATATTTGAATTCTTTCCTTTTGTGATGGTCAGGTACTTATGTGGGGTGAGAATGTTGTAGACCTTCCTGTCGCCAAGGTTGAAGTCACTAAACTTCAACACTGTTATATTTTCTTGATCTTTGCAAACTATGCGTATCCCCTTCAGGAGGTATGTAGTGACCAATTCATACTCAAAGTCTCTGGGCACACTGTCTCTATTTATTGTGCCACTCAGAGGTGGTAGTTAGGCGGGTAAAATTCTCGGTATCAACTTAGAATTCACAAGATCATCTATGTTCTTGGTTCTCTTCTCATATACGGACCATGAAGGTCCGAATCGAGCAATGGACGAAGAGGCCGAAAGTCCTCTTGTCGATGATGCTTGTAGACCTGTAGAAAATCCTCTCTCCGACATGACTCTTTCAGTCATCAAGTCGAGGAGTACTTCTGTTACTGATTCTTCAACTACGATGAGCTCATTGGACATACGCACTCAAGACTAATAATATCGGGTTCACAATTAACTCAGATACTGCACTAGAATAAACAACAAGAGGGAAATGATCATTGTATAGAATTTACTTGGTCTGCGGGCTGAGATTCTTGGTTAGCAAAAGTGTTCTCTGTGCATGGCACGATGGGATAAATAGGCAACTCAACAACGGTTTTCTTGTAATGGGTATGAAGCCTCATTAACTCTTGTTCTGTCCGTTATGGCGTGGCCCAATGGTCTGGTGTTGAGCTATAAATTCTTTCTGACCCATTTAGAGCAGTAGTTGAACGAATATATCGGTCCCAACGACTATATTACCTCGCCATAGCAAAGTGCCATGTGTCACTATTCTGATATCCCGACGAAGATCCCATTCTACAAATTTTCTTTCTGTGAAGTTCCCTCTGGAACCTTCTATAACTTTTCAAACTTAGCTCTCTTCTTACTTAGCTTTCTAGCCTTCCTCCCAGTGAGCTTCGTCTCGGTAGTCCTTTTTTCATTCTGATTCTTATCGTCTTTGGACATAGTCATTGCGTGTTGTTGAGATTCTTTCCTAGGATTCGGTATTAACACTTCTTCTTTATCCGAGATAGGTACTTTAGTCTCCTGCGAGTCTTCTAATGTTCTTGCAGCTTCGACATCTGGGTCTCTAGTGTTAAGTAGCTTCGACCTATTCTCTTGTTCTTCAATCAAGTATGTGATCCTTCTAGTCATGAATTCTTTTAACTCTTGTCTCTTTTGCTCCAAAACTTCTTCTTCCTCTTTTTCATCTGGCTTGATCTCTTTCAATCCAAGATTTCCCTAGTAACATGGTAAATGGGGCACGATCCTCAATAAATTGAATAATCTCAAAATCTTCTTCTGTCGAAGTTCCATTGGCATTCATAGATATCTGAGTGATATTTCTGCATAGGTTTACCAATTTTCCTCTGAATAACCCTATTCCTCCTAATGAAGGAATCATAGCAGGCCTTCCTATAGCTTCTCAAGTTCTTTCTATCATGATATTCACCTGTGTTTCCTCATGTAGAACACAGTAAATGTCGAAGTCTCCTATTCTTTTTTCAAGGAATTCCTTTTCTTTAAATATCTTTGATAATCTAACATGTCGATGGTCATTCAAGGGTTCTTTCATCTGTAGCAATACCTTCTCTGATTCTTTCTGGGGTTCTTCTATAGCCTTAGTTTCTGGATCTACCTTAGGGTTTTCTTGTCTTATGTTCATACTTTCAAGCTTATCAATCATTCTATGGCAATCCAACACTTCATGGTTCATATATTTGCAAAAAAGACAACCAGGTCTTTTCCCAGGGCATGCCTTAGCAAGATGTCCCAGTTTTCTACAGCCATAACAGAGGGTTAATCCTCTCTTTCTTTTAAACGATCCCCAACTTCTCCTATACTACGCGCTAGGATCATAGGAGCTAACCTACAATAAATTCTTTCTAGGATCCTGCATCCATTTGTTAGTCCAAATATTCTTTCTATGCATAGGTATAACATATCTTTCACTATTCTTATCAAATCTAGTCATATCAAATCTTCTTTCATCTATTAATACCCTAGTTTTCAAACTAGGAAAGACTCTATTAAACATACCTAGATCCACACTCTAGAAACAAAAATTTCCACTTATCTTACTTCTACAGAGCACAAAGCTTCCAGATATAAAACTTTTAACTATTCTTACCTTTATCAGGGCACAGAGATTGCAGATCTTACCTCTTTTTAATCAAGAATTATCACTTTTACCTTTCTTACCTCTTTTCTTCAGATCAGACTTTTTTTCCTTAGCACAGAGCTTCTTAGATCAAGTAGAATGTTGCGCACTAGGGCAACAGATCTACACATAGTGCTTTCATAGTTTCATGATAGATATTTGCACAAATCTTCTTCTTTCTCAGTTCCCAGCAATCACAGTTTCACGTCCCGACAACAAAACCATTTGTTGGTATAGGGGAAAACCTAGGGTTCAACGCTACAAAAACACACCAACAAAGCCCTAACTACCGACCCTTTTGACAACACCTGTGAAGCAGATGAAGTCTCACCCAAGGTAGAGGTAGGAGTGGTTGCAAGACTTGAGTGTTTGGAACCTTAGCTAGGACACAAATCTATGATTATAATACTTAATAAATCACTTAGCATTGTCAGTTCCTCAATATATAATCAATACTCACTTCGCTGATAAAACAATATAATCTCACTACTTGTTGTACCAACCCAATACCTAAACACAATATCTGTAACCATACTGCTTCCTTGCTTGCATGAGTGGCTGCCATGTATTCAACTTTTGTAGTTGAGAGTGCCACTACAACTTGTATTTTTCTCATCCAACTTGTTAACTCTCAAAAACGCACCAATGAAAGATGCCTAATCTTGTAGGGAAAAATTTTCCATCTTCCCTAGCTCCAAATCCAAATCTGATTGCATCATTGGAAATCTTATGATCTATAGTTAAAAATCGACTATTTAAACGTGCGAAACAGATATTCCATGGCTGAGAAGATTAATTTTTACCAAAGGAATTTTTTGCTGGAAATTCTGACTTTCGGTGGTTTAGGCGAACAGGACGACTATTCATTAACCACCGAAAGTTGCGCTTTCGGTGGTAAATTCGCACAGAATCTTTCCAGTCAACCACCGAAAGCCTGTTTTAACCAGAATTTTCGAAATTTCGCACAGATCAAGGATTTTTGGATCCAAATGGTTTGAATTTGATTCTAATGGATAAATGGTGAATTATAAAGTCAGATTTGAATGCTATTTGTGTGAGTTAAGATCAGAAGAGGTTATTCAAATAAATTTGATGTCTTTTTCAAAGGCAAAAATATAGGATTTTTGGTCAACTCAGCAAATTCAAATTCTATCTTTTGGAAGAGTCATAAAAAGCCTTGGGAGGCTTATCTGCACTACATCAAGACTTGATCTTCTCCTATTTTGATTTGATTTTCCATTTTTAGAATTCCAGATCCATTTTTATAGGAGCTCATCTTACACTTGTTGGTTTGACTATTTTTGGCAAATCTGATC
>ML780868.1:104938-121535 GCA_009831015.1 Picea engelmannii | reverse complement strand
TTTGCACTGGTTTAGTGATAATTTGTTCTCCACCCACTTTAAAGCCACTTGCTGATTAATCAATTCTTGAGAGCACTGTCTATTTGTTTATCATTTTCATGTTTGAATGCTTTAAGCTACATTGAGTTGTCCCATTGATCCACCTTCATAAAATACAAAAAACATCCATTTCTTAAGTTACCAAGCACCTCTGGTCTGCAACCACAGAGGGTTTCTTGGAGTGATAACACAACTGATTTCTCCTCCAAATAGGTTAAACACATACCCACTTGTAGATTTTTTGTGATCAAGATCTCTAGCCCAGTCTACATCAATAAATCCATGTATGTCCACCACTCTTTCCAATCGTGGCCTTCCTTGGTAGCACAATCCATAATTGGCAGTGCCACGCAAATACCTGAAGGCCCTCTTTACTGTTGTCCAATGCTCCTTCCCTGGTTTTGACATATATCTGCTCAAAAATCCCACTGCATGTGCAATGTCCAGTCTAGTATAGACCATTGCATATATCAAACTGCCAACTGCACTGGAATATGGAACATGGGACATGTCCTCTTCTTCTTCTTGTGTATTGGGACATTGATCTGCAGATAAATTTACACCTATAGGAATAGGAACCTTGACCTATTTACTTCCATGCATATTAAACCTCTGCAATATCGTCTCAACATATTTTCTTTGATTCAACTATATTTTCTTGTTTGCATGATCTCTTTTAATCTCCATTCCAAGAATGAAGTTAGCAACACCGATATCCTTCATGTCAAATTTGGAGGATAGCTGCGATTTCACCTCCTTGATAACATCCATGTTATTTCCTACCAACAACATGTCATTAACATACAACACTACATAAATGAAGTGATTACCAACCTACTTGGAATATACACAGTGATCATCCTTGCTTCTCACAAATCCCAATCCAAGGATGTATGTGTCAAACTTTTGGTACCACATCCTAGGTGATTGCTTCAGACCATATAGTGACTTCTTTAGCTTACAAACCAACTCTTTCTTTCCCTTCACTACAAATCCTTTTGGATTCTTCATGTAGATTTCTTCTTCCAGATCCCCATGTAGGAATCTTGTCTTCACATCCATCTATGCCACTTCAATATCAAAAGAAACAACAATAGATCAAATAAATATAATAGGAGTTAACTTGGAAATAGGAGAAAAAATCTCACCAAAGTCAATTCCCTTTACCTGGGAATAACCTTTTGCTACTAACCGATCTTTTTATTTCTCCACTTTTCCTTCTGCATTAAACTTCTTCTTAAACAACCATTTTCTACCAATAGATTTTCTTCTAGCTAGCAACTCAACTATATCCCATGCCTAATTCATATCCAAGACATCCATTTCTTCAACCATGGCCTTCTTCCAGAGTTTACTATCCTCTGAATTCACTGCTTCCCTAACAGTTCTGGGATCATCATCAGTAATAGATAAAGAAAAATTAGAACAAAAATCAGGTGGAATATACCTTTTTGGTTGCCTTATTTACCCCATTGATCTACTCAATACTGGGGTATGAGGTTCTTCTTATTCTACTTCATCTTCTTCAGATGATTCAGATTTTGCATCATCCAATTCCAACTCTATTTTATCAGTTTCTTCTGGCCTTGGTAGGAATTCATGTTTGGAAACATCTTTTCCCTCTCTGAAAACAACATCTTGACTGTAAACAATCTTCTTGGTTTCTGGGTTCCAAATCTTATAACCTTTCACACCATATTTATAACCAATAAAGATACACTTTTCGGCCTTTTTATCCATCTTAATCCTATTTTCCTTTGAACATGTATATAAGCATCACAACCAAACACTCTAAGATGTTGAAGAGAGGGTTTCTTTCCAGTTCATACCTCGTGTGGAGTTTTATCATCCAATGCTGATGAAGGTGATTGATTGACCAGGTAACATGTTGTACCCACTACCTCTACCCAGAATTCTTGTCCTAACTCGACACCACTAAGAACGATCCTCGATTTTTCCATAAATGTTCCATTCATCCTTTCTACAAATCCATTCTATTGAGGTGTGTATGGAGTAGTATTCTTCCTTTCTATACCACACTTCTTACAGAATTCTTCGAATTCATTTTCGTAGAATTCTCCACCATTATCTGTGCTCAATAGCTTTATTTTCTTCTTTATCTGATTTTCTACCAGAGCCTTAAACTCTTTAAATTTATCAAATACCTCATATTTATTTCTAAGAAAATAAATCCATGTGTTCCTTGAGAATCATCTATGAATGCAATATAATACATAGATTTTATGAGGAATGGAATATGAATAGGTCCAAACATATCATTGTGTATCAACTCTAAGATCCCCTTTTCTCTTGTAGCACCAGATGGGAATCTTACTCGATTCCGTTTACCATACATGCAATGTTCACAGAAATCAAAATCCAGAGTGCAATTAGACATACCTTCAACCATACCATTATCATGTGGTGTTCAAAGGCCCTTTTCCCCAACATGCCCCAGTATTTGATGCCACAACATGGTCTTCTTTCCAGGGACAGTATTGGTCTTGTCTTCTTTATTTGTCTACTCGAGGAAAACATAACTGTTACACCCATTAGTATAATTTCTTCCCAACAACTTGTACAAAGTTCCACACTGAACTCCCCTCATCAACACCATTTCTCCTCATACCATCTTGCAAGTTCCCTTTCCAAATACAGTATCCACTCCTACATCATCCAACTTTCTTACAGATATTAGGCTCTTGGCTAGTTTTGGAATGTGTAGTGTTGGATATATTGTCATTGATGTCAACAATCGTTGTGATGATCTGTTGTTAATGATGAATTACCATAGATGAGATTGTCATTGATGTCAACAAGTATATTAGTTAGCAGAAGATGTCAAACAGTGTGCAGAGATCGAAAGCACAGTCGATGTGATGATATGTGGTTAATGATGAATGACCACAAATGAGATTGTCATTGATGTCAACAAGTATATCAGTTAGAAAAATATGCCAAACACTATACAGAGATCGAAAGCATAAGCTCAGAAGGGAAAACATAGTACGTTAGCAAATGCCAAGATAGGCTGAAGCCACTCGTGATTATTGTTGATCACAATAGGATCAACAATGTTCCTATGATAAAAGCTCAGGAGGGTTAATGAATGAAGATCAAATCTCAGAAGGAAGAAGCACATTGCAGAATTATCATCGGGATCTATGGAAATATTAAGAAGTTGACCATTGCACAGGAAAAGGTTAACCTTGTTGATCATCTAAATATAACGGACATCGGTCATATGAGTGACCATGGGCTTCATGATCTTGACCATTGGATCTGCAAGACAGATCAACGACAGTGATGAATTGCGGGGAGCACAAGAAGAATTAAATAACTCACTAGTTCTAATCCCACAATTGATCTAGATCGTCAGATCTCATAGACTCAGAGATCAACGAATGTGTTTGATCCAACAAGCTATCATATTAAGTCATATTGAGTTTTTACCGTCGGATGCACAATCACCAAATCTACGACATGGACAAATTGCAGAGATTGAAAGGAGAATTAAACATCGCACTTGTTCCAAACCCAAAATTAGTCAAGACCGATCGATATTTTAGCCTCTAAGATCAATGATTGTGGTTGAATATCCAATAGCACACATCTTCCCATTACGGAGTTGGGTGATGAGTTAAAACACTCGCAGATTGTGGTTGCACAATCATTCTTGATCGTGAATCTGCTTCAAGAATCTTCACAACCATTGGATCACTTTTGAGTGGAGGGATAAGATAAGTGAGGTAAAGAGGCCGTGAGTTCAAATATTTGAATACTCGTCAACCATTGGATCAAACCTGAATTCCTGTCAACCATCAGATCATCTCAAAGTGGAAGGATAGGATAAGCGGGGATAAAAGTTTGAGATTTTGATTAGCCGAATACCTTTTAGCCGTCAGATTAAACCCAATGCTCGTCAGCTGTCGGATCATGTTAAAGTGGAAGGACAGGATAAAGCTACAAGAGATGCATCGCAAAATAGATCGAAGCATTGATCCAAGATCCAGATTGAACAAACATCTTTTAGTTCAGATCTAAATTTGCGATGAGGTTAGACTCCAGAAAGTTTGAGATTTGAAATCCCCAGAATGAGAAGTTTCGTTAGCTGTCGGATCAATTTTGAGTGGAAGGACAGGATAATCCAGCAAAGATGCATCGCAGAAATATCGAGCCATCGATCTAAGTTCGTGATCGACGAACAACATTCACTTTGGATCTAAAGGAGCGAGGAGGTTACACTCTGGAAATATTGAGATTTGAAATCCCTGGAATGCGAAGTTCTGTCAGCTGTCGGATCAATTTCAAGTGGAAGGATAGGATAAGTTAGCAAAGTTGCATCGTAGAAAGATCGAGTCATCAATCTAAGATCCTAATCGAACGAAAAGCATTCAATTCAGAATTAAAGATGCGGGGAGGTTACGCTCCATCAGTTTGAGATTTGAAATCCTCGAAGCCTAGAGATCTAGATATCCGAAGTAGATCTCGACTGTCAGATCATCCGAAGTAAATCAAAGTCGTCAGATCATCCGAAGAAAATATCAAGCGTCAGATTGTCCAAATAAAATCTGGGCCATCTGATTCAGAAAAGATGTGGCATAATCTTGTGGACTCCGGGTAAAGACCCGAAGTAAACCTCAACCTTATGATTCAAGGACATGTGGCAGACCATGTCAATAGGACACATGGCGCAATCAGACAATGACAAGTGTCAAGTTGATTCAACATTTCTAGTATGTGCAAATCACAAATTCGAGTGACACGTGGCAGACACTTGGCTCGTTCCACATCATCAAGTGACGTAAGAAAGTGATGTCACTCCAAGAGCTTGAATTCATGAGTTTCACCACCAACAAATGACAAGAGTTCCTAAGTCCTGAAAGCCGAAGTTGTGAAGGGCCGAAGTCACAAAGAGCCAAAGTGCTGGAGGACTGAAGTCGTGAAGGACAGAGTCCTGAAATCCTGAAGGCCAAAGTCCCGAATTGAACGAGGATTGTTGATTCGATGAGGACATGTGGCGGGAATCTATGGACTTCAGCTAAAAGCGTTCTGGGAGAGCGTGAAGGTTGAGATTTGAAATCTCTAGAGTCTAGAGACCCGAAGGAGATCTCGACCATCGATTTGATGTCGGGTGAATTCTCAACCATTGATCAAAATACAGTGGAAGGATAGCGTAATCATAATAGTCCAAAGACCTAGAGTAAATGGTGGCCTTCCATCTCATTTCTTGATTAAGTCTTGACCATTGGATTAAGCAATGAAGTAGTAATGTAAGGATTGTATATGACCATTGATTTGGCTCCGAAATATAAATGTGAACCATCCAATATTTTCGAAGATATATTATTCGGGAGATTTGAAATGTTGGAAGTCACGAAGACCCGAAGTCTCGACAATCGTCCATTTCAGGAGATTGAATCATGACCGTTGATTCTGATATGCGCTCAAGCGCTCGTTTAGCTTAATGTTTGGATACTTCCATTGGTCATATGGTATGAGATTTAAAATATAGAATATAATATGTCACTTAGATTAATAAGCTTGTGGTTCTGTGCCTATGGTCATATGAAATTGGTTTGAAGGGAGCGCCTCATATAGATTTCCTTCGACAGAAACTTACACCAGAACAATACAGAGAATCGATAAATGATTAAATACAGTCTGTTGGTGAACCGAGAATGCAACAAAAACATGAGTACAATATAATGAGTCGATCCATGTATGTGATCAACTCATGACAAAAAAAAACCGATACACAGTCATGATTAAAAGAGAGTTAAATCATGAAAATATGAATAAAGAATAAAAAGGAAAAATGATATTGATTAAATTTTAGATTATCATTTTAAATTAAAAGGTACAATGGTTCAAATAAAGGGACATGATGTTTTATATCTCATGCCATTTTGAAGATTATATAAATGAGAAAAGTGGTGAGAAGAGAGTGTCTTTGTGGTTCAGATTAGAAGATAAAAAACAGGACCAGAGTCCAAGATGAAGAACTTCTCGTTCTAAGGTGCCTGTCAATGTCTTATTAAAGATCAAGAATAGAAGAAGAAAAAACAACAGTTATGCAATCTAGTACATTATACAGAAGACCATACAAGAAAAGGTTGCAACAAACAAGTAGAAATTACAACAATGGTTGCATGAGTCAAATTCAGTGAAGTACATAAGAGATTGTATTGCATTATAAAATAAGGGTGGTTGGGTGGTGCAAGGGAAGGTAGGAGATTGCAGGGGAGTAGGTTCTTCCTTGTCAGTGATAGCTGACTAAACAGGGGGTCGAAGCCTCCTACCAGTTGGTGCTGGTGAAAACAGGGATTTGGTGCTTCCTTGTCAGTTGTAGCTGACTAAATAGGGGGTCGTAGCCTCCTACCAGTTGGTGCTAGTAAAAATGGGTGTGCGTGCATCCTGATCAATTGGTGCTGATCGAAAATGAAGAATATCTTCCTTCTATGTAACTTGTAAGAAAAGGAATTTTGCAGTTAATAGAAAAGTGTTGGTGGTTTTTGTTGTTGGGTTCCATGATAAAATCTTATGTTCATAAGGGTTTGTTGTTCATCATATATTTCTTAATTGAATAATTAATATGTGTGCTTAATATGGATGAAGTTAAAAAGAAAAACTAGGCAATACTGATTCAGCCCCCCTCTCAGTATTGCCATATATTCCATCAATTGGTATCAGAACGAGGTTCCTTTAAGAACAGTCTAACAAACTGAAAGGAAGATCAAATTAAGCACACATGGATGGACAAAATATTTACACTAAGAATGGAAATCCAATACCTGGAAAAGAACAATACATATTTTGGAGTACAAGAATGGAAAGTCATCTGAAGGCATTGGGACACGATGTATGGAATTTGGTAATCACTGATTACTTCCCACCAAGTAGAGTAAGGACTCCAACTCAAAATAAATCCAAGAAAATTAACTCAATGGAAATGAATACAATCCTTGATGGATTACCTGATGATGTCAAAGAAAATATAGGTGAATGTAACTCTGCAAAGGAACTTTGGGACAAGATAAAATACCTCCACTCAGATGAGAAGTCAAATGAATAATTTCAATCAGAACAAAGTTTAGTCTACAACAATTCTAGTGATGAAGATTCTTTTGAAGAATACTCAGACATTGAATCATAAGTCAATCTAGAAGCTGAGCTTGAAAGTGATTTGGATGAAATGAGAAAATATAAACAAAGGTGTAAACAACTAAAGGATCAACTTAATACTGTTGAAATATTCAAGAAAGGGACTGAAGCCCTTGATAAAGTTCTCAGTCTACAAAGATTTCCCTCGAACAAATTTGGCCTTGGATATGATCACGCACACATAATTAAAGGATCAAATCCTATTACTCGTACTGATGTTGAAGATGACATGTCTAGTGATGATACCTCCAAATAATGTTCTCATCCTCCCAAGAAGATGTATCAAATCAAAATAGAAGACTCAACCATCAATAAAGGTAAAGACTCTCCACAATATTCTGATGGCAATAATGTTGATATTAAAATCTCCCTTGCAAATAAAGAAGAAGACTCAGATATAATAACAGAGTGTTATGTTAGCATTTATCCCATGGAATAAGTAGAAGAAGAACTATCAAAGGCCAAACAAAAGGTTGATTGGAGTCTCTTTGAATACCTATATGACCATAATGAATCAGACTATATCTATCTTCATGACTACACTAAAGAATTTCTTGAAAAGATTCAAAAGCATGTCTTGGAAATAAAATAAAAGCTCAAAGACAATGAAGAAATCATATCTGAGAAAAATATTCAGTTAGAAAACAAACAAGAAGAGATCAAGAGACTGAAAAACAAAATCAGTCAAGCAAAGAAAGAGGAGATCAAGAGACTGAAAAATCAAATCATTCAATCAAAAGGAAAGAAGTAAGATGATGAACCAAGCAAAAGACTAAGGGAAAGATATGTCAATCTTAAAATCCAACTTGAAGAAACCAAAAGAAGAGAGGAGGTAGTGAGGAACCTATTGAACAAAAGGGGAGAATCATGTCATAAGCTGGAAGAAAAAGTTGTGAATCTTAGAAAGAAGGTTGAGAAGTCAAACACCCAAGTCAACTTCTTGAGTAACTCTATGATCTTAGATGAGATCTTGGATAGTCGGAGATCACCATATGACAAAACTGGTCTTGGTTACAACAAGGAAGAAATTAGTAATCCCAAGAAACCTGATGCAAGTCCTTCATTTGTAAAGAGTGAAGACAGGTCTGATGCAAGTCTTTCTTTTATAAAAAGGTAAAGCAAGTATGATGGGGGTTCTTCATGTTCAAAGAATTAAAGAAACATTACAACATTTAGAAGATCAGATCAAGGAATACATCTTGAAGCTACTCATACACCTCAAAGCAAGTTTAGAAGAAAGACACCTTCATGGATGAATCAAAGGAAGTATGAGGGTATTTTTAATGTCTATTGTTTTTGTTGTAATGAGTATGGTCATAAAGCCTTGGATTGTAGGCATCATGGAATAAAACAAATTAGTAGGTTCAACACCAATATAAGATGTTGGAATTGCAATCTTGTTGGACATATTTCTACACAATGTTACACTACAATCTATCCAAATGATTGAGTTGCCTATCAATAATAGAAGCATATTTAGAAAATTCGAGAAAAATAACATCTCTTGAAACAACAAATTTCTTGTTTTCCTCATCATACAATCGATAAGATCTAGAGGTATTAGAATAACCCAAGAAAAGACATTTGCGAATTCTTGCACCCAATTTGTCGCATTGTTGTTTAGTAATTAAAGCATAATGTGGAGAAAAAAAAATCTGAAATGTTGAACAACAAGAAGAATATTATACCACAATTCATAAGGGGACTTATTATTGATGGCAGTAGAAGGACAACGATTGCGAATATAAATGACACAAAGTACTGCTTCTCCCCAAAACATCAACCTGACATTCTGAAAAAACATCACTGACCTTACCATATTGCTACACAATTTTACACTGCAATCTATGATTGTGAATATAAATGGCACAAAGTACTGTGACTTCTTGCACCCAATTTGTCCCGTTGTTGTTTAGGAATTAAAGCATAACACGGAGAACCAAAAAATATGAAATGTTGAATAGCAGGAAGACGATTATACCACAATTCATAAGGGGATGTATTATTGATGGTAGTATAAGGACAACGATTGTGAATATAAATGGAACAAAGTACTGCTTCTCCCCAAAACATCAACCTGGCATTTTGAAAAAACATCATTGACCTTACCATATTAAGAAAAGTTTTGTTCATGCGCTCTGCTACACCGTTCTGTTGTGGAGTATAAGGGACGGTGGTCTGATGTTTAATACCATTATCCTGTAAGTAATTTTCAAATGTATTAGAGGTGTATTCACCACCATTATCTGATCATAGAGTTCCAATATTAAGTTGAGTTTCATTTTTAATCCATAAATGAAAATTCTTAAAATTTGCAAAAACTTGAGATTTCTCTTTCAACAAATAAACCCAACACATCTTGGTGTAGTCATCAATAAAAGTCAGCATATATTTATTACCATTTGCATATTGAACAGGCATGGGCCCACATAAATCAGAATGTATGAGACCTAACTTCCTGGAAGCTTGGGAAGTAGATCCATAAAAAGGTTGTTTACAATGTCTTCCTAAAATACAAGCATTACATGGAGAAATATTTCTTGGAATACTAGGAAGCCCTTGAATACCTTGTTGTTTCATAATCCAAATACTATCATAATTAATATGACCAAAATGAGCATGCCACAACAAGCTGGAAGACAAAGTATCACTATGCTGAGCCAAAAGAGCTAAATTAGATTGAAAAGAGGATGTCCCTTTAATTTTTAAAAGTTTGTCTTGTTCAACATCAGTCATAACAATCACCTAATCAGATGATTTTCTTATTTCAATTATACCATCAAACATATGTATAGAATGTCCTTGTTGCCTGATATGTATGCGAGACATCATATTTATTTTTAATTGAGGAATGCAAAGAACATCATGCAAAATATAATCATCAAGTCCTGGTAGGCGAAGTCGAATAGATACAATTACTAAAGGCTTTAACTGTGACTTATCAGCAAAAAAAACTATTCCATCAATGTGATTACTGAATATCTCAAACAAATTTCGTCTGAAGGTCATATGGCAAGTGGCTCTAGTATCTAAAATCCAAGTGTCTTCCCAAGAAGAAAAAGAAGTGCTAAAAACTTCATTGATACTAAGATTACAATGTGCAACAATATAGTGGGCAGATTCAGGTGGTTTTCCTTTGTCTGGAGGCTATTTCTCTTTCTTCTCACTAACCCTTTCCCAAGGAGTGCGACAATAGGAAGAGGTATGACCCAGTTTACCACACCTATAGCACTTAATAGATTGTTTATCATTCTGAATATGTTTTTGTTGTCTATCATCTTGTTGTCTGTCTCCTTGATGATAATGACCCCCCTGCCTCTAAATGGTATCCTACCATGACCTCTGTTACTATTGTCAAATATAGCAGACTCTCCTCTAGGTTTTTTATCTTTCTATGCAAGACGCAAAGTCTCAACTATGGAAGTGGAAAAATATTCCTTCTTCCCAAAATCTTTCTCTCTTTCAGCAATTTTGTCTACAAGAGTATCAAAAGTTATGTTTTTTCCGCCTCATCTATTCAGATAACAAGGATACAACTACATCCTCATACTTCAATGTAGATTGAGTGGTACTACCAATTGCTACAACTAGATTATCCCAAGAGTCTGGCAAAGTGTTAGAAAAGCAGGACTGTGGAGCAATAAAATAAAACAAATGCGGAAACAAAACACCGAAGATACATAATACAACAGAGACACAGATTTACGTGGTTCACCTAGTGTGGGCTACGTCCACCAGAGAAATTGCCAAGTCCTTCCTTTATTATTATCCAACATATGAAGGGATACAACCTACAACAAACTCGTTGTAACTTCCTCTTCTTTCTCTCACAGTCTCCTATCTCATAATACAATATTCACCATCAACCATAACCGCAATACATTTCCCTCATAAAAGAGGGTTGCCTTCTAGGGAAAAAACCCTAACATAATTTCTACCATTAGATCTACGACCTTATAATGAACGGTCCTGATTTACAATAAAATTACAATATACATTTACAAGGAAATTTTTGCTTCGGGGGCTTCGCCCCCGAACCCCCACTTGCCCCCAGACCCCCCAGCCAAGGGAATAGACCCCCTAGACCTTGCAGAGGGGGTACTCCCCCGCGTGGAAGAGTGTACATACTTCTGGGGTGTAAATACTTCATGGGGTATAAACATGGCTGAAAGTAAAAGACCTTTGAATCAGGAAGATAATCAGGCTCCACAACCAACACAAAGAACATAACAAAGTAATACACTTATCTTCTTCTGCAATCGTAATATTAATAGATACAAGTTGACTTACTAGAGTATTAAAGACATTTAGATGTTCTGTCACATAATCTCCATCTTCCATCCTAAGATGATACAACTTCTTTCAAAGAAACAAATTTTTTACTAGGGACTTTGATTGATACAAATTCCCTAACTTATCCCATAGTTCCTTGGTTGTAGATTTTCCTGAGACATTCAACAACACCGAATCTTCCAGGCAGAGTCGAATAGTACTCCTTGCTCTTATGTCCAACTCCTCCCAATCTTCCTTCGACATACCAATAGGTGGTGTACAAGTAGTGTGTGTACTAGTAGATTGTGTACCAATCGACTGTTTGCCAGTAGGCTACGTACCAGTAGGATGTGTACCAGGATCCACATCGATCCATTGTTCTTTGTCTACAAGAAGGTCCTCCATATTGAGATTCTATAGCGCAAAGTTTTTTTTGTTGAGCTTCTCTATCTAGATTCTAGAAGATCTCTCCATTCCTCTTTCTACACTCGAATCTCCACTGCAAAATCTCCCACTTAACTCAGGTTTATCATAGACCCAAGATAAACGTGATCTAGCAAGATCGAGCCAAAACCTAAACAACAAAGGCATCCCACTGAAGCCAAAAATGAGCTCTGATACCACATGTAATTTTGAAACCTGTGAAGTAAAGCAATGCATATAGATTCTTAATAAAAATAGAAATTAATCAATAGCTCATACACATAGTACACATACATTTATACCGGAAACCCTTAACCGGGAGAAAACCTTTCAATGCTTCATTGTATTAATTTCACCATAAAATATATATATAATGTTTTTAGGTATTCTGTAGATACAAAAAACCTAATCCCTTAATCTGGGATTAATTTAGAAAACTGCTAAAAATAGCAAAATACGCTAAAATAGCAAAAACACCCAAAAAAACAAATTTCATGGTGCTTCCCAGAGCCGAATGTTGCACATAACCAGGGGGGAATACCTAGCCCCCCCTAAGATCCCCCATAGGAAGCACCCAATGCAAACAACACAAAAAGAACTACTAAGGAGGGATCGTTAGAAGTAGTTGTCAAATTTGACGCACCCACACACACACATGCAAAGAATATAACACATACCCAACACTTCAACATATTGATATTTTGGTCTCAGGAAAAACAATTTTTTGTAACTTTTGACGTTATATTATAAAGTTCCTACCAACTTACTTGTCTTTTAAATGTGTGTTTAGATTTATAAATGGTGCAAATGTCTATCTAAAACATAATTAGCCAATGCATATGTTAATGTGTTTAAACATATAGGAATATGTTGATATTCAATATAATCAAAATGTCTTTCAAAGAGGCGAATTCTCAAGTATTCCCATAACAATGTAGGACTTCAGATGGAATAAACATTACTCAATTGTAGCACCACTAGTTGCGAATCAAGATGTACAATAAGATGACGGATGCCAAATGAAATTGCGTCAGTTAATAACTCGATAACTGCACTGTATTCTACGATATTATTAGTTTCACGACCAAGGCAAGCACCATGTAGATTGATCAACTCATTCGTATGTGCATAGATTTCCCATGCAACAAACACTAGGTTTTGAGTACTGTGACTAGCACCATCAACAAAGATGATATAGGGTAGCGAGGACGCCGACATATTAAAACCAAGCACAAGGCAAGGTAAGTAGTTTAAAGGTAGAACACGAAACAAAAAAAGCACACACTAGAGTATGATACACTAAAATACAAAGCACTCGTGCAAAAAATATTTTAAGCATAACACTTCTTCAAGTAAATACCATTTCTAGTTTCACCCAAAGGAATTCCATCATAATCCACCAACTCATAAGCCCCTTTCTCCAACACTCGTTTAACAATATAAGGGCCACACCACATGGGCTCGAATTTACCTGCCCCTAAAAAGTCACAATCTTGTTCATAAAGGAGAACTAAATCTCCCTCAGAAAAAAAAAAATGTGGTTTGATATGCTTGTCGTATTGAGCTTTGAGACGTTTCGTTTGAGTTTCTATGACTAATGCAACATCACAACGAGTCTCGTCTAATTGCATCAAATACAAGAGACATTCTTCTTCAACTGAGGTGTTAGGGAGAAGTTCGACAACTAGTTTCAAATATGGGATTTCACATTCAATCGATAGAATAACTTCGATACCATATACTAACTGGAAAGGTGTGAACCCTGTGGCAGATTTAATGGATGTCTAATAGGCCCATAATTCTAAAAAGAGCATTGTGTGCCAACTTGACTTGTGAATTCCTACCATTCGTCGAAGCATAGTGGTTAGAACTTTGTTGATTGCTTCAACTTATCCATTGGCATGTGGATAGTAAGGGGTTGAGTTTTCATGTCAAAGACCTAAATTATCGGTAAATTCATATATCATGAAATTGAGAAAATGGATACTGTGGTCAGTGATGATGGATTGAGGGACACCAAAACTAGTGATGATATGAATGAATATGAACAACGATACAATTTTCTCAGTATTATCAAATGTAGGCATCACCTCGACCCATTTAGTGAAATAATCCACAGCTATAATAATGTATCCATGCCCCCCGACCGAGTGAGGGTTACATGTCATGAAGTCAATGCCCCATTTAGCGAATGGACCAATAGAAACTACAGGGTAAATAGGAGCAGGATTTGATCGAATATTAATGTTATATGTTTGACAAGCATGGAATTTCTGAATGACAGTGATGAAATCCTTAAACAATGAAGGCCATAATTAACCAACTTGTAATATATTTTGGGCAGTGGCATACCCAGACATATGACCTCCACATGCTCCAGAATGACATTCATTTAAATCTTTCTCAACTTCATCATATTTATACATCGTTGAAATACAAAATCAATGAAATGACGGTAAAGGGTATCATCGAGGATAATGTATTGATGGGATTGATACCAAATTCGACGATGATATACATGAGAAATATCAGGCCGAAAAGTTTGGGTTTGGAGATAAATGATAATGTCTCCATACCAGGTGTCATATGAACTGATCAGAAAGAGAGACTCGTCAGGAAATAATCCTCTACCATAGTTTCTGTCTCAGTGGAGGGAAGGTCACATATCAATTCAGAAAAAACCAAAGTAAAATAGTTTCTGTCTCAGTGGAGGGAAGGTCACATATCAATTCATAAAAAACAAAAGATTTCTTTGACTTGGATCACTCAAAATCCAAATCAAACTCTTGGAGAATCACTATCCATTTGGATTATTTCCCCCCAAACAATTGTTGGGTAAGGATATGTTGCATAGGGTTGCAATCATAAATGGTGGTGGTTTTACGTAATAAGATATAATGACGAAAACATTGAAAAAAATGAACAACTGCCAAGGCCATGGCCTCCACATGCATATATTTTGTTTCGATGGTCGTGAGACTCTGACTCAAATAGTAAATAACATGTTCAATGTGTGAATCATCCTCTTGGAATAGAACCATGGCTATGGTAGAGTCTGAAGCATCCAAGTATAATAAATAATCTCAACTATAATCGAGGGGAAATAAGAGTGGTGTACAGGTTAAGGCAAGTTTCAAAGCTTCAAATATTTTTTTTGCAGTGTCGTCACATAAAAAATCGTAACCCTTCTTAAGAAGTCGAGTGAAACCTTTCGTTAGTTCGACATAATTGGGAATGAACCGACGTAAAAAAATTTCCTTCCCTTGCAAAATTTGGAGTTGTCATAAGGTAGAAGGAGGAGGCAAATTAAGAATAGCTTCAACCTTCAAAGGATCCACCCTAATCCCATGTGTAGAAACGATAAATCCAATAAGTCATCTAGACTCCACACAAAAAACACATTTATGTGGATTCAATCGCATGCGATAGATTCTGGGTTCGATCCCCAGTGGAGTCACCAATTTTGTTATTGGACAAATCGGTAAGTGCGGACACAAACTAATATCCCTAAATTCAACAAGAAGATAGAACAAAACATGGCAGAATACAAGTTTCTCCTTAGATTTCATTGTAATATAAACTAGTTCATAGAGGGACAAATGAAATACCATTTAAACGACGTTTGATCCTTGCTAGTGTCACCCTTGCTCCATATTTGGATTTGTGGGATGGTGAACCTATTAATAAGAATAAACCAACAAAGAGAGAGAACAACTATATATATACTCCAATGAAGTCTATGTATAAGATCAAGGAGTTATACAATAAAAGTAGAGACACCTTTATAGGGAAGAAATGTATTACCACATTATATTGAATGAAAGTGGAGAATACAACCCATGCCTTGATGTTGAAAGGTCCCTTCCAATGTCCCTTTTCCTCAACACACACACCTTTGCTCCAATTCTTTTGATGAAGAGCATTCCCAACCTGACTTGGAAAGATGAAGCAAAGCTATCACAAGTACAATATTCAACATAATTCTTCATTATTAAGTTAGCCTAGCATTTCCCATGAGAGATCCCTCTTTATATAGGGTGAAATAGGAATGTATGAGGATATTAGGATGATCCCACTAAATCATAGAAGTGATTAATATCCAAACCGATCAGAGGCCACCTCATCTGCGAGAAGATTCCCTTCTAGAACTTTCGTGAATTTCACCTTTTTCTCTTGTTTGGGAATCGTCGCACCCTATGCATAGACATCATGCGACGATGTTGCAGTCCATTTTTGGTGCAACATGTGACGATCAAGCATCGTCATACACCATGCATTTAGCAAGGTGTGACAATATCCTTTGATATGACTTTTAAGGAAAGAAAGATGATCCACTTTTCTCATGGAGAAAGTCTCACTTAGTATCTTTAGGGAACATACAAGTGAGTTATGCACATATTGCCAGTTGATCACAGGGGTGACCAAAATAATGTGTAACGGGAAGTATATCAAAAACTATGTTCATAATATTTTTCATGAGGCTGGTATCTAGTTACAGCATACAATTCCATACACTCCATAATAGAATGGAGTTGTTGAAAGGAAGAACATATCTCTCAAGGATATGACCAATTGCATGTTGCATGTGAGGTCTCTTCCTTCCAAGATTTATTATGAGGCACTTAACTGTGATGCTTATATACATAATATATCTCCTCATATATTTTTTGAGGACATGACACCTTTTGAGGCTTGGACA
>ML780868.1:84530-97464 GCA_009831015.1 Picea engelmannii | reverse complement strand
TGTGATCAACTCATGACAAAAAAAAACCGATACACAGTCATGATTAAAAGAGAGTTAAATCATGAAAATATGAATAAAGAATAAAAAGGAAAAATGATATTGATTAAATTTTAGATTATCATTTTAAATTAAAAGGTACAATGGTTCAAATAAAGGGACATGATGTTTTATATCTCATGCCATTTTGAAGATTATATAAATGAGAAAAGTGGTGAGAAGAGAGTGTCTTTGTGGTTCAGATTAGAAGATAAAAAACAGGACCAGAGTCCAAGATGAAGAACTTCTCGTTCTAAGGTGCCTGTCAATGTCTTATTAAAGATCAAGAATAGAAGAAGAAAAAACAACAGTTATGCAATCTAGTACATTATACAGAAGACCATACAAGAAAAGGTTGCAACAAACAAGTAGAAATTACAACAATGGTTGCATGAGTCAAATTCAGTGAAGTACATAAGAGATTGTATTGCATTATAAAATAAGGGTGGTTGGGTGGTGCAAGGGAAGGTAGGAGATTGCAGGGGAGTAGGTTCTTCCTTGTCAGTGATAGCTGACTAAACAGGGGGTCGAAGCCTCCTACCAGTTGGTGCTGGTGAAAACAGGGATTTGGTGCTTCCTTGTCAGTTGTAGCTGACTAAATAGGGGGTCGTAGCCTCCTACCAGTTGGTGCTAGTAAAAATGGGTGTGCGTGCATCCTGATCAATTGGTGCTGATCGAAAATGAAGAATATCTTCCTTCTATGTAACTTGTAAGAAAAGGAATTTTGCAGTTAATAGAAAAGTGTTGGTGGTTTTTGTTGTTGGGTTCCATGATAAAATCTTATGTTCATAAGGGTTTGTTGTTCATCATATATTTCTTAATTGAATAATTAATATGTGTGCTTAATATGGATGAAGTTAAAAAGAAAAACTAGGCAATACTGATTCAGCCCCCCTCTCAGTATTGCCATATATTCCATCAATTGGTATCAGAACGAGGTTCCTTTAAGAACAGTCTAACAAACTGAAAGGAAGATCAAATTAAGCACACATGGATGGACAAAATATTTACACTAAGAATGGAAATCCAATACCTGGAAAAGAACAATACATATTTTGGAGTACAAGAATGGAAAGTCATCTGAAGGCATTGGGACACGATGTATGGAATTTGGTAATCACTGATTACTTCCCACCAAGTAGAGTAAGGACTCCAACTCAAAATAAATCCAAGAAAATTAACTCAATGGAAATGAATACAATCCTTGATGGATTACCTGATGATGTCAAAGAAAATATAGGTGAATGTAACTCTGCAAAGGAACTTTGGGACAAGATAAAATACCTCCACTCAGATGAGAAGTCAAATGAATAATTTCAATCAGAACAAAGTTTAGTCTACAACAATTCTAGTGATGAAGATTCTTTTGAAGAATACTCAGACATTGAATCATAAGTCAATCTAGAAGCTGAGCTTGAAAGTGATTTGGATGAAATGAGAAAATATAAACAAAGGTGTAAACAACTAAAGGATCAACTTAATACTGTTGAAATATTCAAGAAAGGGACTGAAGCCCTTGATAAAGTTCTCAGTCTACAAAGATTTCCCTCGAACAAATTTGGCCTTGGATATGATCACGCACACATAATTAAAGGATCAAATCCTATTACTCGTACTGATGTTGAAGATGACATGTCTAGTGATGATACCTCCAAATAATGTTCTCATCCTCCCAAGAAGATGTATCAAATCAAAATAGAAGACTCAACCATCAATAAAGGTAAAGACTCTCCACAATATTCTGATGGCAATAATGTTGATATTAAAATCTCCCTTGCAAATAAAGAAGAAGACTCAGATATAATAACAGAGTGTTATGTTAGCATTTATCCCATGGAATAAGTAGAAGAAGAACTATCAAAGGCCAAACAAAAGGTTGATTGGAGTCTCTTTGAATACCTATATGACCATAATGAATCAGACTATATCTATCTTCATGACTACACTAAAGAATTTCTTGAAAAGATTCAAAAGCATGTCTTGGAAATAAAATAAAAGCTCAAAGACAATGAAGAAATCATATCTGAGAAAAATATTCAGTTAGAAAACAAACAAGAAGAGATCAAGAGACTGAAAAACAAAATCAGTCAAGCAAAGAAAGAGGAGATCAAGAGACTGAAAAATCAAATCATTCAATCAAAAGGAAAGAAGTAAGATGATGAACCAAGCAAAAGACTAAGGGAAAGATATGTCAATCTTAAAATCCAACTTGAAGAAACCAAAAGAAGAGAGGAGGTAGTGAGGAACCTATTGAACAAAAGGGGAGAATCATGTCATAAGCTGGAAGAAAAAGTTGTGAATCTTAGAAAGAAGGTTGAGAAGTCAAACACCCAAGTCAACTTCTTGAGTAACTCTATGATCTTAGATGAGATCTTGGATAGTCGGAGATCACCATATGACAAAACTGGTCTTGGTTACAACAAGGAAGAAATTAGTAATCCCAAGAAACCTGATGCAAGTCCTTCATTTGTAAAGAGTGAAGACAGGTCTGATGCAAGTCTTTCTTTTATAAAAAGGTAAAGCAAGTATGATGGGGGTTCTTCATGTTCAAAGAATTAAAGAAACATTACAACATTTAGAAGATCAGATCAAGGAATACATCTTGAAGCTACTCATACACCTCAAAGCAAGTTTAGAAGAAAGACACCTTCATGGATGAATCAAAGGAAGTATGAGGGTATTTTTAATGTCTATTGTTTTTGTTGTAATGAGTATGGTCATAAAGCCTTGGATTGTAGGCATCATGGAATAAAACAAATTAGTAGGTTCAACACCAATATAAGATGTTGGAATTGCAATCTTGTTGGACATATTTCTACACAATGTTACACTACAATCTATCCAAATGATTGAGTTGCCTATCAATAATAGAAGCATATTTAGAAAATTCGAGAAAAATAACATCTCTTGAAACAACAAATTTCTTGTTTTCCTCATCATACAATCGATAAGATCTAGAGGTATTAGAATAACCCAAGAAAAGACATTTGCGAATTCTTGCACCCAATTTGTCGCATTGTTGTTTAGTAATTAAAGCATAATGTGGAGAAAAAAAAATCTGAAATGTTGAACAACAAGAAGAATATTATACCACAATTCATAAGGGGACTTATTATTGATGGCAGTAGAAGGACAACGATTGCGAATATAAATGACACAAAGTACTGCTTCTCCCCAAAACATCAACCTGACATTCTGAAAAAACATCACTGACCTTACCATATTGCTACACAATTTTACACTGCAATCTATGATTGTGAATATAAATGGCACAAAGTACTGTGACTTCTTGCACCCAATTTGTCCCGTTGTTGTTTAGGAATTAAAGCATAACACGGAGAACCAAAAAATATGAAATGTTGAATAGCAGGAAGACGATTATACCACAATTCATAAGGGGATGTATTATTGATGGTAGTATAAGGACAACGATTGTGAATATAAATGGAACAAAGTACTGCTTCTCCCCAAAACATCAACCTGGCATTTTGAAAAAACATCATTGACCTTACCATATTAAGAAAAGTTTTGTTCATGCGCTCTGCTACACCGTTCTGTTGTGGAGTATAAGGGACGGTGGTCTGATGTTTAATACCATTATCCTGTAAGTAATTTTCAAATGTATTAGAGGTGTATTCACCACCATTATCTGATCATAGAGTTCCAATATTAAGTTGAGTTTCATTTTTAATCCATAAATGAAAATTCTTAAAATTTGCAAAAACTTGAGATTTCTCTTTCAACAAATAAACCCAACACATCTTGGTGTAGTCATCAATAAAAGTCAGCATATATTTATTACCATTTGCATATTGAACAGGCATGGGCCCACATAAATCAGAATGTATGAGACCTAACTTCCTGGAAGCTTGGGAAGTAGATCCATAAAAAGGTTGTTTACAATGTCTTCCTAAAATACAAGCATTACATGGAGAAATATTTCTTGGAATACTAGGAAGCCCTTGAATACCTTGTTGTTTCATAATCCAAATACTATCATAATTAATATGACCAAAATGAGCATGCCACAACAAGCTGGAAGACAAAGTATCACTATGCTGAGCCAAAAGAGCTAAATTAGATTGAAAAGAGGATGTCCCTTTAATTTTTAAAAGTTTGTCTTGTTCAACATCAGTCATAACAATCACCTAATCAGATGATTTTCTTATTTCAATTATACCATCAAACATATGTATAGAATGTCCTTGTTGCCTGATATGTATGCGAGACATCATATTTATTTTTAATTGAGGAATGCAAAGAACATCATGCAAAATATAATCATCAAGTCCTGGTAGGCGAAGTCGAATAGATACAATTACTAAAGGCTTTAACTGTGACTTATCAGCAAAAAAAACTATTCCATCAATGTGATTACTGAATATCTCAAACAAATTTCGTCTGAAGGTCATATGGCAAGTGGCTCTAGTATCTAAAATCCAAGTGTCTTCCCAAGAAGAAAAAGAAGTGCTAAAAACTTCATTGATACTAAGATTACAATGTGCAACAATATAGTGGGCAGATTCAGGTGGTTTTCCTTTGTCTGGAGGCTATTTCTCTTTCTTCTCACTAACCCTTTCCCAAGGAGTGCGACAATAGGAAGAGGTATGACCCAGTTTACCACACCTATAGCACTTAATAGATTGTTTATCATTCTGAATATGTTTTTGTTGTCTATCATCTTGTTGTCTGTCTCCTTGATGATAATGACCCCCCTGCCTCTAAATGGTATCCTACCATGACCTCTGTTACTATTGTCAAATATAGCAGACTCTCCTCTAGGTTTTTTATCTTTCTATGCAAGACGCAAAGTCTCAACTATGGAAGTGGAAAAATATTCCTTCTTCCCAAAATCTTTCTCTCTTTCAGCAATTTTGTCTACAAGAGTATCAAAAGTTATGTTTTTTCCGCCTCATCTATTCAGATAACAAGGATACAACTACATCCTCATACTTCAATGTAGATTGAGTGGTACTACCAATTGCTACAACTAGATTATCCCAAGAGTCTGGCAAAGTGTTAGAAAAGCAGGACTGTGGAGCAATAAAATAAAACAAATGCGGAAACAAAACACCGAAGATACATAATACAACAGAGACACAGATTTACGTGGTTCACCTAGTGTGGGCTACGTCCACCAGAGAAATTGCCAAGTCCTTCCTTTATTATTATCCAACATATGAAGGGATACAACCTACAACAAACTCGTTGTAACTTCCTCTTCTTTCTCTCACAGTCTCCTATCTCATAATACAATATTCACCATCAACCATAACCGCAATACATTTCCCTCATAAAAGAGGGTTGCCTTCTAGGGAAAAAACCCTAACATAATTTCTACCATTAGATCTACGACCTTATAATGAACGGTCCTGATTTACAATAAAATTACAATATACATTTACAAGGAAATTTTTGCTTCGGGGGCTTCGCCCCCGAACCCCCACTTGCCCCCAGACCCCCCAGCCAAGGGAATAGACCCCCTAGACCTTGCAGAGGGGGTACTCCCCCGCGTGGAAGAGTGTACATACTTCTGGGGTGTAAATACTTCATGGGGTATAAACATGGCTGAAAGTAAAAGACCTTTGAATCAGGAAGATAATCAGGCTCCACAACCAACACAAAGAACATAACAAAGTAATACACTTATCTTCTTCTGCAATCGTAATATTAATAGATACAAGTTGACTTACTAGAGTATTAAAGACATTTAGATGTTCTGTCACATAATCTCCATCTTCCATCCTAAGATGATACAACTTCTTTCAAAGAAACAAATTTTTTACTAGGGACTTTGATTGATACAAATTCCCTAACTTATCCCATAGTTCCTTGGTTGTAGATTTTCCTGAGACATTCAACAACACCGAATCTTCCAGGCAGAGTCGAATAGTACTCCTTGCTCTTATGTCCAACTCCTCCCAATCTTCCTTCGACATACCAATAGGTGGTGTACAAGTAGTGTGTGTACTAGTAGATTGTGTACCAATCGACTGTTTGCCAGTAGGCTACGTACCAGTAGGATGTGTACCAGGATCCACATCGATCCATTGTTCTTTGTCTACAAGAAGGTCCTCCATATTGAGATTCTATAGCGCAAAGTTTTTTTTGTTGAGCTTCTCTATCTAGATTCTAGAAGATCTCTCCATTCCTCTTTCTACACTCGAATCTCCACTGCAAAATCTCCCACTTAACTCAGGTTTATCATAGACCCAAGATAAACGTGATCTAGCAAGATCGAGCCAAAACCTAAACAACAAAGGCATCCCACTGAAGCCAAAAATGAGCTCTGATACCACATGTAATTTTGAAACCTGTGAAGTAAAGCAATGCATATAGATTCTTAATAAAAATAGAAATTAATCAATAGCTCATACACATAGTACACATACATTTATACCGGAAACCCTTAACCGGGAGAAAACCTTTCAATGCTTCATTGTATTAATTTCACCATAAAATATATATATAATGTTTTTAGGTATTCTGTAGATACAAAAAACCTAATCCCTTAATCTGGGATTAATTTAGAAAACTGCTAAAAATAGCAAAATACGCTAAAATAGCAAAAACACCCAAAAAAACAAATTTCATGGTGCTTCCCAGAGCCGAATGTTGCACATAACCAGGGGGGAATACCTAGCCCCCCCTAAGATCCCCCATAGGAAGCACCCAATGCAAACAACACAAAAAGAACTACTAAGGAGGGATCGTTAGAAGTAGTTGTCAAATTTGACGCACCCACACACACACATGCAAAGAATATAACACATACCCAACACTTCAACATATTGATATTTTGGTCTCAGGAAAAACAATTTTTTGTAACTTTTGACGTTATATTATAAAGTTCCTACCAACTTACTTGTCTTTTAAATGTGTGTTTAGATTTATAAATGGTGCAAATGTCTATCTAAAACATAATTAGCCAATGCATATGTTAATGTGTTTAAACATATAGGAATATGTTGATATTCAATATAATCAAAATGTCTTTCAAAGAGGCGAATTCTCAAGTATTCCCATAACAATGTAGGACTTCAGATGGAATAAACATTACTCAATTGTAGCACCACTAGTTGCGAATCAAGATGTACAATAAGATGACGGATGCCAAATGAAATTGCGTCAGTTAATAACTCGATAACTGCACTGTATTCTACGATATTATTAGTTTCACGACCAAGGCAAGCACCATGTAGATTGATCAACTCATTCGTATGTGCATAGATTTCCCATGCAACAAACACTAGGTTTTGAGTACTGTGACTAGCACCATCAACAAAGATGATATAGGGTAGCGAGGACGCCGACATATTAAAACCAAGCACAAGGCAAGGTAAGTAGTTTAAAGGTAGAACACGAAACAAAAAAAGCACACACTAGAGTATGATACACTAAAATACAAAGCACTCGTGCAAAAAATATTTTAAGCATAACACTTCTTCAAGTAAATACCATTTCTAGTTTCACCCAAAGGAATTCCATCATAATCCACCAACTCATAAGCCCCTTTCTCCAACACTCGTTTAACAATATAAGGGCCACACCACATGGGCTCGAATTTACCTGCCCCTAAAAAGTCACAATCTTGTTCATAAAGGAGAACTAAATCTCCCTCAGAAAAAAAAAAATGTGGTTTGATATGCTTGTCGTATTGAGCTTTGAGACGTTTCGTTTGAGTTTCTATGACTAATGCAACATCACAACGAGTCTCGTCTAATTGCATCAAATACAAGAGACATTCTTCTTCAACTGAGGTGTTAGGGAGAAGTTCGACAACTAGTTTCAAATATGGGATTTCACATTCAATCGATAGAATAACTTCGATACCATATACTAACTGGAAAGGTGTGAACCCTGTGGCAGATTTAATGGATGTCTAATAGGCCCATAATTCTAAAAAGAGCATTGTGTGCCAACTTGACTTGTGAATTCCTACCATTCGTCGAAGCATAGTGGTTAGAACTTTGTTGATTGCTTCAACTTATCCATTGGCATGTGGATAGTAAGGGGTTGAGTTTTCATGTCAAAGACCTAAATTATCGGTAAATTCATATATCATGAAATTGAGAAAATGGATACTGTGGTCAGTGATGATGGATTGAGGGACACCAAAACTAGTGATGATATGAATGAATATGAACAACGATACAATTTTCTCAGTATTATCAAATGTAGGCATCACCTCGACCCATTTAGTGAAATAATCCACAGCTATAATAATGTATCCATGCCCCCCGACCGAGTGAGGGTTACATGTCATGAAGTCAATGCCCCATTTAGCGAATGGACCAATAGAAACTACAGGGTAAATAGGAGCAGGATTTGATCGAATATTAATGTTATATGTTTGACAAGCATGGAATTTCTGAATGACAGTGATGAAATCCTTAAACAATGAAGGCCATAATTAACCAACTTGTAATATATTTTGGGCAGTGGCATACCCAGACATATGACCTCCACATGCTCCAGAATGACATTCATTTAAATCTTTCTCAACTTCATCATATTTATACATCGTTGAAATACAAAATCAATGAAATGACGGTAAAGGGTATCATCGAGGATAATGTATTGATGGGATTGATACCAAATTCGACGATGATATACATGAGAAATATCAGGCCGAAAAGTTTGGGTTTGGAGATAAATGATAATGTCTCCATACCAGGTGTCATATGAACTGATCAGAAAGAGAGACTCGTCAGGAAATAATCCTCTACCATAGTTTCTGTCTCAGTGGAGGGAAGGTCACATATCAATTCAGAAAAAACCAAAGTAAAATAGTTTCTGTCTCAGTGGAGGGAAGGTCACATATCAATTCATAAAAAACAAAAGATTTCTTTGACTTGGATCACTCAAAATCCAAATCAAACTCTTGGAGAATCACTATCCATTTGGATTATTTCCCCCCAAACAATTGTTGGGTAAGGATATGTTGCATAGGGTTGCAATCATAAATGGTGGTGGTTTTACGTAATAAGATATAATGACGAAAACATTGAAAAAAATGAACAACTGCCAAGGCCATGGCCTCCACATGCATATATTTTGTTTCGATGGTCGTGAGACTCTGACTCAAATAGTAAATAACATGTTCAATGTGTGAATCATCCTCTTGGAATAGAACCATGGCTATGGTAGAGTCTGAAGCATCCAAGTATAATAAATAATCTCAACTATAATCGAGGGGAAATAAGAGTGGTGTACAGGTTAAGGCAAGTTTCAAAGCTTCAAATATTTTTTTTGCAGTGTCGTCACATAAAAAATCGTAACCCTTCTTAAGAAGTCGAGTGAAACCTTTCGTTAGTTCGACATAATTGGGAATGAACCGACGTAAAAAAATTTCCTTCCCTTGCAAAATTTGGAGTTGTCATAAGGTAGAAGGAGGAGGCAAATTAAGAATAGCTTCAACCTTCAAAGGATCCACCCTAATCCCATGTGTAGAAACGATAAATCCAATAAGTCATCTAGACTCCACACAAAAAACACATTTATGTGGATTCAATCGCATGCGATAGATTCTGGGTTCGATCCCCAGTGGAGTCACCAATTTTGTTATTGGACAAATCGGTAAGTGCGGACACAAACTAATATCCCTAAATTCAACAAGAAGATAGAACAAAACATGGCAGAATACAAGTTTCTCCTTAGATTTCATTGTAATATAAACTAGTTCATAGAGGGACAAATGAAATACCATTTAAACGACGTTTGATCCTTGCTAGTGTCACCCTTGCTCCATATTTGGATTTGTGGGATGGTGAACCTATTAATAAGAATAAACCAACAAAGAGAGAGAACAACTATATATATACTCCAATGAAGTCTATGTATAAGATCAAGGAGTTATACAATAAAAGTAGAGACACCTTTATAGGGAAGAAATGTATTACCACATTATATTGAATGAAAGTGGAGAATACAACCCATGCCTTGATGTTGAAAGGTCCCTTCCAATGTCCCTTTTCCTCAACACACACACCTTTGCTCCAATTCTTTTGATGAAGAGCATTCCCAACCTGACTTGGAAAGATGAAGCAAAGCTATCACAAGTACAATATTCAACATAATTCTTCATTATTAAGTTAGCCTAGCATTTCCCATGAGAGATCCCTCTTTATATAGGGTGAAATAGGAATGTATGAGGATATTAGGATGATCCCACTAAATCATAGAAGTGATTAATATCCAAACCGATCAGAGGCCACCTCATCTGCGAGAAGATTCCCTTCTAGAACTTTCGTGAATTTCACCTTTTTCTCTTGTTTGGGAATCGTCGCACCCTATGCATAGACATCATGCGACGATGTTGCAGTCCATTTTTGGTGCAACATGTGACGATCAAGCATCGTCATACACCATGCATTTAGCAAGGTGTGACAATATCCTTTGATATGACTTTTAAGGAAAGAAAGATGATCCACTTTTCTCATGGAGAAAGTCTCACTTAGTATCTTTAGGGAACATACAAGTGAGTTATGCACATATTGCCAGTTGATCACAGGGGTGACCAAAATAATGTGTAACGGGAAGTATATCAAAAACTATGTTCATAATATTTTTCATGAGGCTGGTATCTAGTTACAGCATACAATTCCATACACTCCATAATAGAATGGAGTTGTTGAAAGGAAGAACATATCTCTCAAGGATATGACCAATTGCATGTTGCATGTGAGGTCTCTTCCTTCCAAGATTTATTATGAGGCACTTAACTGTGATGCTTATATACATAATATATCTCCTCATATATTTTTTGAGGACATGACACCTTTTGAGGCTTGGACAGGTGACAAACCAGATTTCACACACTTCCACATCTTTGGATATCATGCATGGGCCCATATTACTTCTAAAAAGAGGAAAGAATTAGATCCATATAACACACCTTGAATCTTTGTGGGATATACATATGATGTGAAGGGGTACATGTTGATTGATCCCTCTACAAAACGACTCATTATTGAGTACAATGTTCAATTTGAGGAGATTCCTTTGCATGTACCTCATGTGTAACATGAAAAGACTCTTGTGCTTCCATCAGTTCCAAACATAAGAGATGATGATTCCATGAACTCATATGCTACACATTCAGACTCATATACATACGATTATGTACATGTAATTGAGCAGGTAGTACTTCCATGTGAGGAGATAGCATCGGAGCTTCAATAGATGCCCAAGTGGGCACAATACACACTTCAGGAAGTAGACAACCTTGCAAGGGATCCATTGGATTTGAGGAGGAATCGATCTCATCATGTGGATCCTTCTAATCTACTTTCATCTTCTAAACTAGCGATGCCCATGCATTGATATATGGTTCAATATTCTGATCCACATACCTATAGTGAGGTTGTTGGCAAACCACTATGGGAAACAACCATGCAGGAGGAACATGACTCTATCCTAGAGAATAAGACTTGGGATCTTGTTCCACTTCCACCAGGGAGGAAACTTGTCAGATGCAAGTGGGTCTATAGGACCAAGAGAGAAACAAATGGTTAGGTGAGAAGGTACAAGGCAAAATTATTTGCAAAATGATTTCAGCAGATTCATGGGATAGATTATGATGAGACCTTTTCTCCTATAACAAAGATGGACTCCATTCGCTTGGCTCTAGCCATTGCAATAGCCAAAGGATGGGAAGTTCACCAGATGGATGTGAAGAATTATTTTCTTCATGGTGACCTTTCATAGGAGATCTACATGGATCAGCGGCAAGGGTTCATTCAGAACTCATCTTTAGTATGCAGTCTGAATAAGTCTCTCTATGGCCTCAAGCAGGCACCTAGAGCATGGTATGCAAAGATGGATTATTACTTGCTTTCACATGATTTTGTTAGATGAAAATATGATGCCAATGTTCACATGCTCGGGACTACTAACTATGTGATGATTTTAGTACTCTATGTTGATGATGTTTTGATCATTAGTAGCTCTAGTTCAACTATTTCTTTGGTCAAAGATATTTTTCATGACAGATTTTTTATGATGGACATGGGTCCACTACACTACTTTCTTGGTCTTTAGATTATTCAGGATGCTTCCGGCATCAAATTTTCTTAGGCTAAGTATGTTAGGGATCTTCTGGATATATTCCACATGACAGACTGTAATTCTGCACCTACATCCTTCTTATCTGGGATTAGACTTGAGGATGGTTGGGATACACGATTAGTGGACAACACTTTGTATTGACCATTGGTGGGGATTATTCTATATATCACCCACACCCATCCAGATATCTCATATGTGGTAGGAGGAGTTTCCAGATACATGCAAGAACCCCATGATCTGCACTGAAAGGATTCCAAGCACATCCTCATATATGTTGAGGGCACCATGAGTTATGGGATTCACTATGCAATTTGTTGTGCATTATATCTCATAGGCTTCACAGATCCATATTGGGATGTTGATAGCATAGATCACAAGTCCACGTCTAGGTACACTCTCATTTTAGGGTTAGGACCAATTTGTTGGTCAAGTAAGAATCAATCAGCCATTGCTTTATTTTCCACCGAGGCCGAGTACAGAGGAGTAGTCAACTGTGTCATTTAGACACTTTGGATTCAACACTTCCTTACTGAGCTTGGTATCTGGTTTTACTGTTTGACTATCATATGGTGTGACAATCAGAGTACAATGAGATTTTGCAGAGATCTAGTACAACGACAACAGACCAAACACATTGAGGTCCACATGAATTTCATCAGAGATTTAGTACATGCCAGGATCATTGATTTTCAGTTTTTTCCTTCCTCTGAACATACTGCCGACATATTCACCAATAAATTCACTGAGTAGAAGTTTCATACTTTGTGGGATCGTCTTGCAGCGAAGAACACAATTTTCTAGCATATGCCTTTTCTTCTTTTGATGCATT
>ML780868.1:50871-78847 GCA_009831015.1 Picea engelmannii | reverse complement strand
GTCTTCAACCTTACAAACTCAGGGGAAAACCAAACATAGGCAAGTCCTCAGCCCAACATCTTGGTCTCCTCCGCCCCCTGGATTCCTCAAGCTCAATTTCGATGGGGCCTCTAGGGGTAACCCTGGTCCGGCAGGTCTCGGCGTAGTTCTCAGGAACCATTGGGGTAAGATCACCCATCTGATTGCAGGCTTCCTGGGCGAAAACACAAACAATGTGGCGGAACTCTCCAGCCTGGTAAAAGGCCTCCAAATGGCAGCGCAAAGTCAACATTCTCGCTTAATCTTTGAAGGCGACTCACAAGTTACTATTCAACTTGCAACTCGAATCCTGAATGGTCAGCCCCCCTGGAAGACTTCACCCAGTTGGCGAATTCTGGGTCTTCTGGAAGATTTCAAGGACTTCATCAACCCACATTTTATTCTTATCCCCTCCCTGGTGAGGCGTGAGGCTAATAAGGTCGCGGACCACCTTGAAAACAAGGGTATTGATGCAAAGGCTGATCTTATCTATTGGCAAGCCAGTTTATCTGCAGAGATTGAACTCTATCACCAATGCAGAGACCTTGCCAGCAGAGACCTTCAGGCCCCGTATGGGGTGACAGCTGGGGAACGTGTGCCATCTGGCTGCGATTTAAGTGAGGGTTTAAATGAGGCCAGCCCTCCCCTTAATACTTGTATTACGGATGCAGGCTCGTCATAATCGCACTGCAATGGGAGGACTCCTCGAGCGAGTGAGCATTTACGAGCTCGGCGAGTGCAAAGCTAAAGGCGGATATGGGGGTATGCGGTCGGACTATTGGTTTTTCCTCGCTTCGATCCTGGATTCGCTCTGTGTCTGGAGTAGCTGGTGTGGTTCAGAGCTCCTGGAGCTCTGGCACACCACCCTGTGGTGGAGAATTGCTGTTGGTAATCAGGCTTTTAACTGGTATCAGTTTGTGTGTATCGCTGGGAGAGTGCTTGGCAGCATGCCAAGGAAACGGGGTGTTCCACGACGAGGCTCAGCTTGGTATGCTCGTAAGGAGCAGCGCAAGCGCAGGGAGCAGCTTGAGCGCTCTCTGGTCATGGCCACCTCCATACTGAGACAGAGAGCTCGCGCCGAGGAAAAAGCTATGCTATCTACCATTGCCGAGGGGCAATTGGGATGTAGCAGTTTGGACACTGTGAAAATTGAGGATAGCACCGAGCAATTGTACCCGGCCTGCATTGTCGAGGAAGACCTGGCGCTAGCGGATTTGACTGCCATGGCAACGCCGAGCGACAAAGTGACAGAGCCTTGCCGTGGGGATGGTAATTTCATGCTGAAGATGGACGACGAGGCTCCGGGGTGCATAATTGAGGAAGAATTTCCCGGGCAGGACATGGTGACTTCGGCGGAAGCTGGTGGTGCGCAGGACGACGAGCAGCAAGCGGATGAAAGGAGCGGTTGGCAGGTTGACAAGACGCCCGATGCTGGTGATGACATGCATGGCTCCCTCCGTAGCGAAGGGCACCTGTCCTTGGTGTTTGAGCTCCGAGGCCACATGGCTGACCTGGAGCACCGTGCACTTGTAATGGGACAGCGTTTGGACGTGTTATTCGATGCCTACTCGGATGCTCCTGCTCGACGCAAATGTCCACTCCGTGCGCAATCTTTCGCCATCCCGGCCGGCTCCACATGGAGGACCAACGAAGACGCCAGGTCACCAACAACTTAGGATTTTCATGTTTTATGGTTTTTTAGCTTTCTGTTACTGTTTTACTTGTCCTTAGACTTTAGGCACCTGTCCTGGTTTCCTTCGGGCAGGACAGGTGCCAATAGATTATAGTTGTTTTTGACATGTATAAATGCTAGTTTCCGGTCTCCGGCAGCAGTCTGGACGACTTAAACTCTTGATCATGTATACTCTGTTACAGTTTTTGGTTAATATATTATAGCAAGGCCCGCCCTTTTTTACTTAAAAAAAAAAAATAACTATTAAAACAAACTAAAACAAAATTAACTATTCTATATATACAATCTACTATCTAATACTATACTAACTCTAACTAATTAAATATCTAACTACTAACGGAAATAAAAATTATTCACAAAATGTACAATATATACAATTTACAGATTTGAATGAGAACCTGAAAAACTCATTTATATTCTGCCCTAAGATAGAGAGAGATATTTTTTGTTGATTTTATAATTTTATGAACAAGAAATAAAATAAAAACTAACTAAACTAAACAACTAAAATACTAATTCTAACTACAACTCTAAACTAATATATTTATCTAACTAAACTACTTAAATTATACTAACAAACTAACTATTAAATACTAAATAACTGACCTGAAGAAACGCTCCAGGTTCGTCCTGTATGTAATGATTGTCTTAGCTGATCGAAGGGAGGAAACCCGCACCAAATTATCCAGGAGATTGTCGTAAACAATAAGTTGCAGTGCTCTTCAAATATGATTACAGGACAAACAAGACATAAAAATTACAACAATCTTATGATTTATAAATCTTCATAGTTAGATAAACCTGTATGCAAAGATCTATACGAAATGATTCAATTAACGAAGACGAGAAGTTTGTGATTCATTAACTGAAACAAAGTAATTGTTGTACTTTTTAAAAATGATGAAGGAAATTAGATATGGATAACACCTTAATCAAATCATATCATTTTGAAATAGATTATGATAGCTAAAGTAGTCTATAATCAACTGCAAACGACATGCATAAACTTGAAACAAAAGATTGATATATTGAAAGCGAAAGTTGTAGCAAGACATCAACTCTTGTCTCAGTTTGTATTAGAAATCCATAGCCTGGTTCTCCCACAAGTGAGGATGCCTTTATTACAAAAAATAATAAGTATTTAAATACCTCCCACAGGGTAAAACATCCCTGTGGGAGTTATCAAAATTGTTTACACAAATCTGGGAAAATATCCCAAGTTTCTATCTCTAACTCAAACTAACAACTTAAAAATAAAACTATATCACACAAATATCTCCTAGACTGCCACAGCATGTCCAATGCAATTCGAATGTACCTGAAAGAGGTCAAAAAAGGACAAGTTAAGAAAATATTTTGTTGATAGAATTGATAAAAATCTAATTCTAAAGACTAGCCACAGAATCTTGCGATTCTGTAGCTGGTCTAAATCAAACACAGAATCGTATTAAAAATCAATTCAAATCTTAGAAAATACATTCAAACTATCAAAAATATTTGATTGCTAAAAGCCTTATTCAAATCGACACTTGTATGCAATTTGAACAAACTAAATCAAATGATAAACTAGATAGCTATACTTTGTTTAATTCGTTACCAATTCAAGCATACAAAATCGTATTGAATATTAATGGAATCATTTCATATCAAATTGAAATCGATACAACTAAACAAATCATAGGCAATCGTTTATGCTGCCTCATCAACAGGAAACATGATCGAATCCAAACAAGATCATTTTCTCAAACTGATATAACTGTATTAAATATAAACGATCATGCTAATAGCGAATCAAATCCAAACTGGTATGTAAATTACCACATACAAAATCATAATGGGATCAATCAGTTGATAACAGGGTCTGTGGGATTCGCCAAATCATTTATTATTGCCAATTGGGGGCGGACGAAATCGATTGACTTTCAATAAAAATATTACTAGAATTCATTTCAAAACGAACTATTAACCGATTTCGACAAAGATAACATATGTCGATCTGGGTTTAACCAACTCGTTTTGGAATTTAAAATCAAATAGAGCAGTATCAAGTCTATTTTTGATATGAATCCAACTCATAAAAAAAATCATACTAACTGAAGATACACATCAATCCAATCAAGACAAGAGTGAATCGAACAGTTGGAGTTTAACATAGTCGTTGTGAATCAAAACCATTCCATGATTCAGGCGTAGATATCTTTTGCATCGGCTTAAATGAGAATATCGTTTCCATACAAAACATAGTCGTTCTTTCCAAATCGGAGTCGATCAGAGTTGTATTCTTGATTTAGAATATTACATCACATCAATTCAAACTCACGAAGTCGTTCCAAAATCACAGCATACAAACTAAATTAGAGCCAATATAATCCAACCATAACGAAATCATACCAAATCAAAACATGATCGTGCTCTAATTTTAGCATAAAAATCTCCTGTACATGTCAGATACAAACAAAATCCAAGCGAAAGCAAACCATTGATTTTGTTAACTCACACCAACAGTCAAACGAATCAAAATAAATGAAAACCAATCAATTGTTAAACTGGGCACGACCAAATCATTTAACCAAATCATAACCTCATTTAATTTTAGCAAAACGAAAACAATGAATAGGATCAACAACATAACCGTTTTCGATATGGCTATAACAGAGTCATTTCGAACAATAGACAGAGCTATTTGAAAACCAAACTCAAATCATTATATTAATCCTAGCAATTCACAAAACGAAATTGATACCTAAATTCATACCTGGATGACGAGCAGATAGCTTGATCATGACATTTTGGAATTGACGACGGCTGTAGCTAATTCGAAATTCCTAAAAACGATGGAACCAGTGGTTTTCTGCTTCCTATCATTTTCTTGAAGCTTGTCCCTTTGGCTTGTCAATACTGCAACTTGGTTTTCTAGTGATTCAATTTTTTACTATAATAAGGGAACATCTGTATAGTAGCGTTCCAACCACACATTACATTGGTCACATGACAACTGTCCGGGATTCGAAAATGTAGGTGAGGGTTTGGTTGCATCGTCGAGGGTTTCGTTAGGTAGCTTGATCCCAGGGTAGCTAGGATTGTTCCTTAGGCAAGGGGGTAGATTAGAAACAAAGTCATAGGGTGAATCGGAGCACAGACCTTGGGAGTAAGGGTAATCACTAGCTAGGAAGCGTTCTATGTCAGATTCTGAATCCTCACTAAGGAATATGGGCTTCTGCTCAACACTAGGTTTAGGTTTATTCCTAGCCAGTCTCGATATGATTCAAGCATTATTTTTACCTTTGCCATCGACAGTAGGGTTACCTTTAACCTTTTTTCTCACAGGATTTTTTATAGCCTCAACCTTCCCAGTTATAACGTCGGGTAGGTCGATATCAGGGTTGGCCGAGGGTTTAGGAGAGGGTAGAAGGGAATGGAAATGCATGGGTGGCTCGACCTTAGTTTCATTAACCACAGGCTTTTCAATTTGGACAGGCTCTGTATCATCAAAGCCATTTCGAGAGATAAAAGCTTGCCAACTATCACCGTGGAGATTTAAGTGATGAACAACGATGATTCTGATTAGGTCGTGGTGGAACAAGCTACTATCGGCCTTTTCTCTTTTAAACCTCTTAGCCATTTTATAAAGACTTCACTGGAAATAAAAAGGCATATTCAATGGATACCCCATAAAATTCATTAACAGTCGAAGGTGATAAAGAAAAACCAGTCCATATCGACCCTCACAGGTCACGAATTGTTTAACCACCATCAAAAGATCATGCCATATTGGTTTAAGCATGGAAATCGACATACCTCTGTCACAGGATGTGACCTTTTGTGAGACGAACATTAGTGGCCATGGAACCTCCTCAACTTTAGAGTTTTTGAACCATCGCTAGCCCATGGATGCTAACCTTGTGGCAGAGCTAATGAACTCTTCATTGATTTCAAGCTAAATGTCACCTACCTTGTCCCTACAACCATCAAAAGTCAGGGCGAACTACTATGCAACAAATAGATTAAAACCCTCAAACCGTTGTACAAAGGTGAGCCAACCGCTATCCTCTAAGTATTTCCGGGTATTGTCGAACAGTAGGAAGGCTTGACTACCGTTCGACTCAATTCGCACCACTGGTGCCATAAACAGGGTTCACGGTAAGCGATGTGAATGAGCCAGGGTTTGAACGCAACACACACAGGAGAAAAACGCTTGAAGGATTACCGATGCTAGCAAAGGCAAAACATGGATAAGGGAAGGTATTAATGACATCGTGCGAAGGTGGTGGAGCTATTTTTTGTCCATGCAGGATAGTCATTACCAATGGTACAACCGCCGACGCTTTCAACTATTCAAATCACAATGCATATGTGTTATAACTATGCCATTTCAATCAATCAAAACCTTTGGTAAGTGGATAAACCATTCACGCCATCAAAGTTATAGTCTCAAAACCAAACAAATAAATTGAAATCAATACCGATGTTTTGACTATGTGACATGCGTTGTATAGAATAATTCATACCAAGAGTTTAACCAATGTGCCAATGCGTTTTTATGTATACCAATGTGCCAAGTGGATTAACCAAATAACATGTAAACACAATCCCCAATGTATCACAAACTCAAACACTCATGAAACGAAATTACATAATCAATCAAAGAATGTCAAGTGAGTACAGATCAAAAGGTTTTTGCCAACTGCATAATGATAAGTAAAATGTAAACTCAATGGGCATATCAACAATTCAATAATGATTTTAATGCAACTTCGAAAGATCAAGTTTTCACACTTACAGTCGTGAAAACAAAAATGAAGGCAAGTGTGCAAATATCGCAAAAATAAAAGTGTTGTTTCGTTTGAGAATTGCGACAAAAAATTAAGGTTTGCAAAAACTGGTGTAGGCAGCTTATAAGACAGTGAAAAAATGTGAATTGGATGCCAACACATGTTTCCTCATTTTTATTCAGTGTTCATTAGTTGCATTTCACATGAGTACCTAATATGGACTACTAGACGAGACTCATGTTTTACTCCATAGTGATGTTCAGGGGGGGTGTTGGAGAAATTTCTATTTTTGGCACACTAGTTCATTGGGAGTTAACTAACTAGTTCTATTTTAGACTTTCTAATTTTAGACCATCACTATTATGAATGCATTCATAAGATAGGATATCATTTCCTATATGAGTGATTATCACTCACTCATTGAACAAATCATAATATACATTGATTCTCATTCTTCATATTGTATCTCTCTTCCTTTTCTTGATAAGATTTGTTTGTGTATGCTTTATCTAAGTCTCCTGTGCAGGTTTCCATGAAAACCAAGAGATGTTGGAGGATGAAAAGGTGCCTTGACTCAATGATTGTCTGGAAGAATTCTTCAATGTAGCTAGTACTCCTTTGGTTCTCTTATTCATTAGTACCATTGGTTGCATGTACTCCTTTATCATACCCAATAGATATTCAAACATTTGTCTCTTGCACAAAGGATTCGAGTATAAATTTGCAAGAAAATCTTCAATCTTAGGTTCCAATGCATGCTCTCTATTGAATGTTGTCCATGGATATTTGGTATTCTCTCCATATTTATAAGGAGAATCAGAGAAAGATTTTATATATTCTTGTTTCTCATGAAAATTTTGATCTTCTATCCCTTTCTGAGATGCATATATGTTCCTAATGGCTGTCAGGATTTTCTCCTCCCGAGATGCAAATATGTTTCCTGTTGTTGCTAGGATTTGAGATATTTATTGGAGTAATATATTTCTTTACACAACAATTCTTGAGCATATTTGAAATATCCTTGCTGGGTTATAATCTCAATCTTACACATATATTAGTGCATGGGGGGGTATTTTGAATTAAAAAATAGAATTTATACAAAACAAATTTCAAGGCAAATTATATACTTGGATGCCTCATTCTACCAAGACCCTACTATCACCAAGTTATTTGTTGACATGAGTATATTTCCCCTTTCCATGCATAAATCTTAATTAAAGGACTAAAAGAAAAATTGCCAATTCCTAATCCCTTTAGTGTCTCCCTAACATCAACACAAAAGTGTCAGGAAATTTATTTGATTAAATTTATTTACATTAAATTATCAACCAACAATGCGTGGAAATTTGGTGGGGAGGACACCTGGCCTAGTCTCTCGCCACTTAGCACCAACTCAGGTGCACTCTTCCTCCACCATCACCTCATGTATTTAAAACCTCAGCCATTGCTCCTCGACATTCACTCGACTCAGGAATGGTGTAACTTATTGGCACCTCTGCTCGTGGGAATGTTTATGGTAATGGGCTAGACGCAGTCTCAGTCCCATCACCTATCCTGGCATGTTGGGTTTAGGCTTGTGTTATGGAGTGCCAAGGCTCATTCAAGCCCTTGGCTTCTAGAGCTTTGGTATCCTCTGGACTTTGGTCCCATATTTCTACTCCGACTCGAGCTTTTGTAGTGCACTCGACGCTCGACACCCAAAACCTATCTTTTGGTTAATCTTTGTTATTGCTTTTTGCTGGTCTCGATCTCTTCAACCAATAGGTCTCACTTTTCTCACACACTCCTCTTCTGGTTTCAGGTGTCTCTCTCAATGCCTCGACCCAGGGGAAATTTGAAGAGGGGAACGACCTGGTATGCTGCTAGAGGTAGGGAACCTAGAGGTCAAGGCTAATAGGATCGTCCAAGCTCTACAGAACCTGATATTGTCTCTACCTCGACGCCTATTGTCACTCCCACTCCCTCCTTCGCCTCTGCTTTTCCTCCTCGAGACACCACTCCAGACTTGTCCCTGTTGTCGAATCCTTATGCTTGTCATGTCGAATGGTTTGAAAGTCATGAAATTTCCCTCGGTTTCACTCCTAGGTTTAGTCTGTGCCCCCCCCACCAGCCCCCACCTCCCCCTCCTCCTTCTCCACCTCCCGTCACCTCATCTCCTCTCTCCTCTTTGTCCTCCCCCTATCCTTGCTCCAAATCCATTGCTTCCTCCTCCAACTCACCTCCTCCTCTTCCTCTCTCTACCATTTTCTCTCATTGCATAGAAAGGGATGTTCTTGAGGAGTCTTTGGATGCTATCAAGTGAGGATTCGAGGACATCAAGGGCCTCTTCAATGAGATGCAACACAAGGAAATAGAGCGGTGGAATCGAGTGGAGCTTCTGATGACTTTCCTTTAGAACCTCAGGAAGGCTATCTCAGATAGATACAAGCTCGACAGAGACACCATGCATATGCGTCAGGATTTCTTGAAGTAGAGGCTCAACCCCGACATTGGCTAGTTTCTTCTGGCCCAGGTTTCCTGTGTTTTTTTATGATTTCATCTAGTATATTTCACAAGGTTTTTTCCCTACACGGCTCCATAGTTTTAGAATATTTTAGTCTTAGCACAAGTCCATCCTTTTGGGTTTGGTCTGTTCAGTCTAGCATATAGAATTTTGGCCCTATGTGGCACATTATATCCCTGTCTCTTACAACTCTACAAGTTTTTCATGGATATTACATATTTTCGGCCAGGTGGCAGGATTGGTTTCCTACCAGGGAAATGTTGTCACAGCCTCCTAAGCTAGCATGAAAGTTGTAATTTTTTGATTCAAAGGTTTTAATACAATTAGTAACTTACAAAAACACATTATCAACCAGGGAGATTGTAAGCTTGTGAGATGTCGGAAAAATATATGCAAGAGTAGAAAACTAAATCTAAGCTAATAAAGTTGAATTAAAATTTCTTTGTTTGATAAGAAATTTCCAGGAATTGGAGTCAAGGATATGAGAGCTATGTTACAATAATCAGTTAGCTACTTCATGGCTCAATTAATTCCTGTAGCTTAATCAAACTTGTAAATAAAACTCACTCAAGAACAATAATTAAAATCAGAAGATCTTTTGTTGTAGGTTTGATTCCTATAGATTCTCATCTATATTTTGGACTCCCAGGGTTAACAAACATCCAAATATCTAATGCACACCACACTCGATCAATCACATTTGAAGAAATAAATTGTAGAAATGAAATGCTACAGAGTTCAATTTGGTCACTATACTTATATTTCATTCATTAACCACATTCCTTTGATTGATATCAAGAGTATAATTTGGTTTTGTAATCACTATAAAAATCATTCTTCAATGCCTAACTCTGTAGGGAAACTCACACTTGCAGAAATAAAAGAGCATAAAGAAATGAATAGGAAATGAAATGAGCAACTACTGAAACAACATGCCCGCACGGGTGTAGACGGATTGGCAAGTGTTGTGTAAATGGAAGGAAATTTGTAAAATGAAGTCTCACGTTCGATTCTCACCCGGACTTACTCATGCGTCATTCTTGCAGGATGGGTGGTTTCACCTGGGGTTACTCTTTATTCCAACATCAAAGGATTACAATGATTACACTGATCTTTCTCTTCAATATGTAACTCCCTTCTCTCCTATATTCTCCAAATCTCTAACTATCTAAGTTGAATGATATCCTCTCATATTTATACATATAGCTTCTCCTTCACAAAAGGAAAAAGGAGTTACAACAAGATGAGATCAGATCCTAAACAAGTGGATTTGCAACCAACAAATATTATATCCCAAATATGTGGATCTCTTCAGCATAAAATATTGGATTTAGTCTAAGTTTGTTTGAAGATGATAACAACATGATGATCCATGAAATCCATGTGTCCAAATTCATGGATATGGACCACAACTTGGTTAAACCACTTAGTTACCGTAATCGCAGGCTAGTTACTAGAATGACCAGTTTTGTAAATCTCAACCACATGCCACTTGTTTTGTATTTTTTGTGGATTTTCCACATGATTCACATAAATGACTCTATTATTCACAAAACCAATATTTTATATTGCCTATATTCCTCTTCATCTATTCAAAAATGGGATAGAAATTTGACTACCAAAATTGCCAACAACTGCTGAATTTCAAAAGTAAGTTAGGAAACCATAATATCTACCCTAAGTAATCATAAAAGCATGGGAAATAAACCATTTTATTATAAATATGCCACATGAATATCATATAGGGTAGAAATAGACAAATGAAAAAATATGAGTGATGAAAGGAATTAAGATGAAAGGGTAAAGAAAGTGAAAATGACCAAATGGCTTCATAAAATGTTTCATTTATGAGGCCCAACAATAATGATCCAAAAAAGGGTACCACCTTTCTTCAAGTGGAATATCCTTAGCAGAGTGCCAACCTTTCCCTGATATTATAGAATTGAGGTAATCACCTACTTAGTTTAATGTACAAACACCATGCTCTTGTAGTTGAGTAACCATATCCTTCAGAAGAAAAACATATTCTCAACAACTTCATATGGCATCTTTTCCAACTCTGAACTGGTTTCCAAAGCCCACTTTCCATGCTAAAAAAATTCCAATAATTAGAAACACCAAGGTTAAATCCCTCCATCGGTTAGAGGCATTTACCATGGATGTTGTTATTGACGGATCTAGTCCATTATTGTACCAACGGAAATATATTTGTTCACCAATATTCTCCACAACATATTGTCTCTAGTCAAAAATACCCATAAGGATTTTACAGCTAAGGCCTTTCCAAATAGGTAGATATCCTTGAGTACCTAGCCACCTAATCACTTAGGCATTGAAATACTTTTCCAGTTCACCAAATGAGAGCCTAGATATTTTAGACTTTCTTTCTAGAGGAAATTGAAGAAAAATTGTCTAATGCAGTGATCTGGATTTTATGAGCAAAACGAAATGATTATAGATTATTACCAGATTCTTAACATAGAATAACATAGATACAGTAAAACTGGTTTTCTATTCAATAAGGAAATAAGCTGAAACTGTAAAATGCAGTGGAAAACAAGCTTGATGGAATGGTGGTGGCTTATCTCTGAGAAGAGATGTGACGGTTGTGCTCATTCGCAAGAAGATGATTACAATGAGGCTCTCAAGGCCTTTTTACAATAAACAGGAGTTTCAAAAACTCTAAACATCCAAAAACCTAACCCTAGGAGATGAAGCGCCAAAAGTCATGTGGGCCCCGTTTGGGTAAGTCAGTACATCAACTTCCCGAGGTCGTAACTTTTGCATACGATCTTCGTTTTAGGCATATGATAGCCCATTGGAAAGATCTATCCGAGAACTACAACAATTGCACAAAACTACATGTGGTCATTTGGGGAACAACATACCCCAAAAAACGTCGTTTAGGGCCTCAAAATGGCTCTGGAAGTTCAGGACCCAAAAAACTGCTAAAAATAGTAAATTATCAAAATTGCTAGAAAGTTGTTTTGAGCCAGCTGGAAAAGGTGGGTGGCCACCGATATCCACCTAGATCATGCAGTCAAGTATGGATTTTGGAAGAAGAGACAACATTTGCCAATACACTGATATGGATTCAATAAATAACTTTTTAGAATCAATCGATCACCACATGGAATCCATCAGTTGCACTAGAATTTGATTTTATTTTCTATGTGTGATATTAACCATTTCTAGTTTTTAGTTGTTGGGTTTGAGAGAAAACCTAAGGTATTTGAAACCTACCAGCAAATCATGTGAGGAAAATTTAAAAATACCAGAGATAGAAAGTTTGATGTCATCATGTTGGCACAAGGGCAGACCCAGGGTTCAATACTCAAGAGCGCACCAACAAGCCTTAACTACTGGCCCTTTCGGCAACACCTGAAAGGAAGATATAGTCTCAACCGAAGTAGCTATAGGGGGTTGCAGGACACATGTGTCTACAACCAGAAGGAATGAAAAGTGGATTCAAAGAAACAACACACAACAACCTAGTATTCTTTATCTTCCTACAACCTACTGCGCAAGTTATACTTCAGATCTACTCAATATCACAATAGCAACATATCGAATGATAGAGAACACAACATCAATCAAACACAACAAAAGATATATGTGTTTCACCCTCTCCCTAGGGATACTTCCATAGAACTATGCTTTACAATATATTAATATGAAGAATACAGTTCTTGTCTGCACTCTCAACTAGAAGCCCTTCTCTCTTCTCCTCTCTATCTCTCCCCTCCCTGCGCACCCAACTGCAGGGTTGATCTTTGCACCCAGCTGAAGATCTTAAAATACCATAAGGGTCTCGCACTCAACACTTCCTTATCACACAATAGTACTCACTCGATCACACAAGAACAATGAACTCTCGACCCATCTAGCACCAACAATACCAACAACCCATCCCAGGTCCTTTAGACCTCTATTTATACATTGGACTAAATATTTATAACAGAAATTCATGCATGGAAATAATGGTCAGTCTAACCCTGTACAATTTCAATTCCACCTAGAAATCACACCATGATCAAGGACATTGGCTTGAGGATGAACCAAGTAATAGTGTTGGGGGCATGTTTGCACCCAAATTTTTGGGTAATTTTGCATGCGCACACAGATCAGTCGTGCATACACTTTAGTTTTTCATGTGCATTAGTAGTTGTGTGATGGATGGAATAAGGTTCCCATGCCAATAAAAGGTATATAATGCATGCTAAAATATCATAAAGATACTACATGCACACCAAGTCAGAATAATATCTCCAAGAATAATCCTAAATAATAAACCTAAGAAACATGGGGGATCGTCGAGAAGATGATGGATGAGATATAAAGTTCGTTAGGACTTCCATGCTCCAAAGTGGATATGTGGTTTGCATAAAGGTGTTATAAGCGTGCATAAGTGGAGATCACTAGAGCGAGTGGAGAAGAGGAAAAAGAGATAGAGCGTCAAAGAAGAGAAGAGAAGGAAAAGGAGCAGCACAGAAACACTAGAGAGAGTCGGAGGTATGAAGCAGCAGAGAAGTCAGTCCAAGTTTTGCAAGGGTCATGTTATGAGTCTGTGTAACAGTCTTGTGTGCGGATGGAATAGTCCTATAGATATTTTGTATTGGAGTCAATACAGTAGTATGTGTAGAATCTAAATAGAGAGTGGATAACGCATTGTAGTGAATAACTTGTAGAATATATTATAGCACAAGGCATTATTCTTATTACACACTGAGTCTATCGATGTATGTGGTCTACCATTTAATGGAGATAATATAAATATGTAGTTCTCTTTGTCTATGGTTGTGTTTATTTTGAGTTTGATGGATGAATGTGTTAATAGTGTATGTTGTTAGTACATTAATTAACTATGATGGAACGTATGAATGCTATCCCATGTGGCTTCTTGGTATGCTTTCTCCCCTCGTCTCCGACACAAGACTAGATGGTCTTTGTGATTCTCATGGAAAATCCGGTGAGACCTTCTTTGGTCCTTGACTGAAGATTTTTATGTTGATGCCTTGGGTTTTTTTTGGTCAACTCTAGATGAACCCTAGGTCATCAACCCCCCAGTGTTAGGAAGGATGCACATAAGCGAGTCACCAGTCCCTGGTTAACAAATTGTTCCTATGGAAAAAGTTTTGAAACCTAAGGATAAAATATGGAGACTCGCTGAAAATGCATCTAAATGCCTTCAATGTTGTAGTAAGATAGTTATTTTCTATTGATATTTGTATTTGTGATGAAGATAAGTGTATATGTTTATTGTTCTCTTTACCATACTCGTGGGGTAGTCTAGTTGTGGCCATAGGTATTAATGCAACTAATTTAAGTTTTGATGATGTGGTCTCATCCTTTTTGTCAGAGGAGATGAGCCAGAAATACATGGAAATACAAGGCAAAGATGCCTTATTTACAAGAGGACACTCCCGCGAAAGAAATAGAAATAAGTCCCCAAGTGGTAGATATAAATCGAGGGAAAGGTATGAATCTTCTAGAAAATTTGTAAAGTATGTTGGAGATGTGGAAAAGAAGGGCATTAAAAGAAACAATGTAGATCCAGAAATGTTGCGAGAGGGAAGGGATCTAATGATGCCTCTTCTACAAAATAAAAGAACCTCCACGAATGAAGGAAGGAATGTGTACTTGGCTTCTTCAAGCACACATGCAGATCATGAGGCATGGTTGGTCAAATCAAAAATATCTTTTCATATGAATCCTCACAGGGAGTGGTTTTGTGAATATGAAATGTATGATGGGGGTGATGTTTTTCTAGGAAATGACTCCATCCAAAATAATATCAAATTGAATCTCATGGATGGTAGGATTAGAACACTCCTTGATGTTCTTCATATCCCAGGATTGGCCAGGGATTTTATTTTTTTAAGCGAGATGAATGATGCAGGTGTAAAAGAAATGTTTGAAAAGGAAACATGTAGGACGGTTTGAGGGGAAATGGTTTTGTTGAAGGGAGTTATGATTGGAACTCTATATAATTTGTTGGGAAGCACTATTAGGGACGGATGCAACAGATCCATTGTTCTTGAGATTGGATTTGAAGAAGGAAAAAATCCTTCAATCTCTAGAGAAAATACTATGTTCTACCATCAAATATTGGGACATATCGAAGAGAAGGGCCTTCGAGTACTACACGATAAGGGTATGGTTGAAGGTATGTCCAATTTCTCTATGGATTTTGATTTATGTGAACATTTCTTATATGGGAATAAGAATTGGGTAAAATGTTGAGCATATGTTTTCATTGATGTCAACATGGCACACAGACAGTATGGTGCAAAGTTTGCGTATAGGCACATGAAGTGCACGAAAGGATGTATGGGGTAAAGTTGGCGCACATGAAGAGGAAGTGTGCGGAAGGATTCTTTCTATGGTACTATCACAAATCCACATGAAATGGAACTCCTAGAATAAATTGTGAAAGGTTGAACAAATAAGTGCACAAAAACATTGAAGGATGAAGGGATCAACGGCACAAAAGAAATCATGCAAGTAATTGAGTTTGCCAGGAGTGTGCGCAGAATAGGAGGATGACCTAAAATGTAGTTCATAAGTAGATTAGATTGAAAAAAATTCCCTTGTCCGTGATTGTGGAGTGAAATAGAGGATGATTGTGTTGCAATGCAACAATGGATGTACACATATCACAATTTTCCTTGAGCAAAGCAACGAGTGACAAAGTGGACTGCAATGGGATGAGTTTATCTATGCAGTAGATTCTTTGTAAACTAGAATGTGATTAACTGTGACAATGAATGATTTGGTAAAACAAGAAATATTTGGTCTGTTTCAGTTAGTCAAAATGTCTGGAACAAAAGTTTGTCCACATATAACTAACTGGACTTTGATTTGGTCAAAATATGTCCACAATGTAACTGTCATGTGTCCACATACTTTATTTAGACATAAGTGTAATTGAAAGAAGTTTGATCTAGTCAAAGTTTGTCCACAATTTAATTATTATATGTCCGCATACATGAAGGGGAACTCAGGAAAAAACACTATAAATAAGGATGCTCTTTGTTTGATTTTGGCGCAAATAAAAATTGAAGAAAACAGATTAGTAAATGTTCAAAGAAACGGAACCAGAGACTTATTAGATCAATTTTTGTAGAGAAAAATTTAGTTCTGTAAAAATATTTTCTAAATAGATTTCAAGGTGGCAGGGTGGTGCTAAGGTGAGTTGAATCTCATAAAGGATCGATGTCCTTATTATCTGTGACAGCTTGGTGCCTAAGAGGATTGGTGTCCTCACTTGCGACAGGTTGGTGCCTGAGAGGATTGGTGTCCTCATTTGTGACAAGTTGGTGCCTGGGAGGATTGGCGTCTTCATTATTTGTAATAGGTTGTTGCCTAAAAGGATTGGTGTCCTCATTTGCGACAGGTAGGTTCATGTCAAGATGAATAATTGAAAGTTGTAAGTTAGTGCTTACAAAAGAACATAAATAAAGATGTTTATGGTTTTCTTTCGCATTGGGTTTCCACGTAAAATAGTTGGTGTAATGTGTTCTTTATGTTGTGTTTTGTGTTCTGCAGATATTGTTGATTAATTAAGATCTTCTAAGAAAATTTAATATGTTTCAAAGGGAAGAAAATTAAGAACTCTAATACAATATTGATTAACCCCCCTCTCATTATTTTTGTAAATTATATCAATTGGTATCAGAGCGAAGGTACCTTCAATAAAATCCTAACAGCTGGAAGGAATATCACACAAAAAGTATGTCAAGTCAAGATTATTTTTCTTCTTCAACCAGACCTCCTTTGTTCAATAGAACAAATTTTTCATTTTGGAAAATCAGAATGTTTACCTACTTGATGTCTCTTGGTATGGAAATCTAGCAGATTGTGGTAGATGGTTATAAAATTCCAACTACTCTTCCAACTTATGAAGCTAGTAAGAAAAGCTACTATAGTAATGAAATATCTATGAATTTCATCCAAGGAGGACATGCAAAAAATAGAAATTTTCAAAGTAACATGTAGTTAGAATCTGCAAAGGAAATATGGGACAAACTGGTAAATAGTTATGAAGGAGACGAGAAAGTAATGTTGGCCAAATTTCAAGCCTACAGAATGAAATTTGAAAGACTAAGAATGAGTGAAGATTAAAATCTTGTAGGTTTCTTTCTCAAAGTAGATGAGATTGTAAACACTATGAAGGGGTTAGGTAAGAAGATTGAAGAAGTTATAATAGTTCAGAAGGTACTGAGATCTCTTTCCTCAAGACTTGATGTGAACATTTCTTCTATAGAACAAATGCATGAACTAGATAAACTAACTTTGGAAAGGATGCGTGGAATTCTAACTTCTTATGAGATGAGAACTAGGAAAGAACAGCTAGATCTAAAGGATGTAGTCTTCAAGGAATCAATCAAATCATCAACATCTCAAAATCATGATTCATTGGAACATTTTTTAGATGAAGAAGAAGATAACTTTGTAAGGAAACTGAAGAGGGGCTCTAGAAAATATAAAGGTGTGTTACCATTCAAATGCTTTCATTGTGGTAAATTTGGTCACTTTGCATCTAAATTTCCTTTCAAACAAAACAACACCAATGAAATAAAAGGCAAGAAAAACCTAGGGAGAAAAAGTCTTATAAAGGAACAAATTTTATTCAAAAGAGGATAAAAGTAGCTCTTTAGACATTGAAGAAGAAGAATATGAGCTAGATACAACTCTATATCAAAAAATTCTCATGGCTCTAAAACAACACAAATATGATCAAGAAAAAACAGACAGAGAAGAATGTGAAGTTGTAGTAAACTTGGAAGGAGAACTTATTAGTGCTCTAGAAGAAATCTCTCCACTCAAGAAAAAGAAGAAAATAAGAAAAGAACATTTGCAATTTTATAAAGAAAAATAAAAATAGATCTGTGAAGATATAGTCATCTTAAAAGTCCATCTAGAAGAAGCCAAAAGAAGGGAAGAAATATTTCTGAATTAGATAAAAGAAAAAGAGAACATTTGTGACAAACTAGAAGCATAAATAGTTTCCTTGAGAAAGGATATAGATAAATCCAAGACTCAAATGAAATTCATAAAAGGATCTGAAACTCTAGATAACATTCTCACCAACCAGATATCACCAGATGATAAGACATGGCTAGGATATAAGGAAACTATGAAAATTGTCAAAGGAGAATCAAGTACTGGCATGTTAACTACTGAGAAACCTACAAGTTATGCAAATGCTCTCAAGGGTCAGCTTAACAATTCAAAAGATGATAAGATGAAGCAGTCAGAAATGGACCAACCCAACTATGAATCAAGGAAGAAAGAAGTGTCTGAATCCTATGAAGTTGGCAAACAAACAACAACTCCCACAAGTAAGTTTTTCATTCTAAGGAATCCAAATTTTTTCTATGGATATTGTTTCTCTTGTGGTAACTTTGGACATAAGGTTGTGAGTTGTTGGACTTTTAAACATAAAAAAAATATAGGAATGAGATTCAAGAAACCTTGAATGGTTATGCATCAAAATTCCTTCAATAATGCCTTCCCTTCTCTATTAAATGACCATAAATGCCACATATGCAAAAAAATTCGACACAAGGCAAGTAAATGTAAAAGGAATATGTTGCTTATTTATAAGTAAGATAGACAAAAATATTTTACCAAGGTTTGGAGGAAGAAAAATAAAAACCAATAAAATTTTGGATTCGCTCTATATGTCAAAAATCAAGAAAGGAGACAAGAGTAAATTTGAATTCAAAACTGAAGAAAAAGGTGGTAATGTTACCTTTGGAAACAATGCTCCAGCTAGAATTAGAGGAAAAGGAATTGTTGTATTAGATGATGATAAGAAGAGAAAGATGTAGATGGTATAAAACATAACATGTTGAGTGTAAGTCAAATGTGTGACCAAGGACAAAATGTTCTCTTTCATTCAAAAGGTTGTAAGGTAATGGATGTGAATACAGGAAAAATTGTTGTCAAGGAAGTCAAAACTTCAGGAAATGGGTATGTTCTAGAAGAAGGCAAATAAAAATGTTGCATTGGTAAAATTGATGAGAGTTGGTTTTGGCACAAGATACTAGGCCATATTAATTTTAATTAGATTGTTAATCTAGGAATAAAAAAGTTGTGAGAAATATGCCCAAAATTTCCAAACCTAAGAATACTATTTGTAAGTCATGTCATTTTGGAAAGAAATCAAGAGTTCAATTCAAGGAAAGAGAACACTCCACCTCTCGACCTATTGAGCTAATTCAAACAGGTATTTTTGGCCCCATTAGTACTCAATCACATCGAGGTGAAAGATATTTCATTTTATTATTATTGATGACTATACCAGAATGACTTGGGTTGGATTGTTCAAGCATAAATTTGAGGCTTTTGAAAAATTCAAAATATTCAAAGCACAGGTAGAAAACGAAATGAATTTAAAAATAAAGTGTCTAAGATCAGACAGAGGAGGAGAATTCACATCTGATGAATTCAATAGATATTGTGAAAAGCATGGGATCAAGAGACAATTTTTTATTTCCAAAATCCCCCAGCGGAATGGAGTAGTAGAGAGGATGAACAGAATAGTTTAGAAAATGGTTGGGGCCATTATTGATGAATCATAAGTACCCAAAACATTTTTGGCAGAAATTTTTCAAAACGGTGTTAACATTCTTAATAAAGTGCACATAAGAGTAAACAGTGATAAAACCCCTTATGAGTTATGGCATGGAAGATCAATATCAATAAAACACTTCAAAGTTTTTGGAAGAAAATGCTACATTAAAATAAAGACAACTTAGGTTCAAACGAAAGTCACTCAGGTCAGCTTCCCTGGTCTGGGATTTTAGAGGTGCATGGCTATGAAGATGTCTAGCACAGCGGTAAAATGGATTTGGGGAAAATATCCCAACGAACGTAGGTGGAGTATGGTAGAATGGGTGCGCAGGTATGTAGTTGCAGATGTAGAGGATGACAGAATGAGGAGCTAACCCCCTCCATGACTGACTTATGTAGCTTTAAATGCATGCGCCCAGGTTGACACATGTCTTCCTGGCGCTGCATGCACTCCATTTTGCATACATTCCTTTCCAAGAACTTAGGACAACACTCAACAATTGTCCACCTTATCCTTTTAGGAAATAATAATAAATTATTATCCATTTTATAGGTAAGCCCCCTAGCTTAGCCCCTAGTCCCAACACTTAGCATCCTCTCCCTTACCCAGCCTTGTGGAAGCTTAGTCCCCCATCACTCTTTCTTCGTGGTTGGTCTGCACGCAACGATGTTATTATATTTTATTAATGATCTGCATAATTACATATACAAAATCAAGCTCTTGACCTTTAACTCCTAAGCTCTATGGCCTAATAAACACATAAGCCCACCAGCTTATATACACTTGGATTTCCATCCTATAAAACATGTTTACAATACATAGACATAATTGGGGCTCATCCTTGGGGTATTACAATCCCCTCCCCTTATTTTTGCACTATCCTCAATGCAACTTTTACACAACATCAACAAGATTTCCAAAATATTCAAAAATATGTGGTTATTATGCCCGCATAGCATCCTCATGCTCCCATGTCGCATCATTGGGACCATAATAGGTCCATTGGACTTTTACAAGCCCTATGGATCAATTCCAGAGTTGCTTGATTTTCCGATCCAATATGCGCACCAGATGCACTTGGAAGACGCCTTCTTTCTCCACCTGAATCGCATTCCAATCAATTACATGATTAGCATCAGGTATATATTTCTTAATCAATGAAATACAAAACACATTATGTACAGTCATGGATGCAGACAATGCAAGCATGTATCAAACTGGCCCAATCCTTTCTAGGATTTCAAATGGCCCACAAAATCTAGCTGCCAACTTCGAACAGTTTCCCAATTTTAGGGAACTTCTATTGGGTTTCACTTTCAACATAACATGATCACCCACTTTAAACTCATTGTGGTTTCTGTTTTTATCAGCATAACATTTTTTCCTGCCTTGGGCAACCTTTAAATTCTGCTTAATTTTTAGCATTTTCTCTTTCATTTCCTTGAGCAAATCTGGCCCAACTACTGCTCTATTAGCTGGATTATCCCATATTACTAGAGTGTTGCACTTTCTACCATAAAGTGCCTCAAATGGGCTCATCTTCAATGATGCTTGATACCCATTGTTGTAAGCGAATTCTACCAAGTGTAGGTAGTCTTCCCATTTGGATGGTTTTTCCATCACATACATCCTTAGTATGTCTTCTATTACTTGGTTCACCCTCTCTGTCGGCCCATCAGACTCATGATGATAGGCTATGATGAAGTTCATATTTGTTCTGAACCCTTTAAACAACCCCTTCTAGAACTTTGAGGTTAATTTTGGGTCCCTGACAGACACAATCGTCTTGGGAATACCGTGCAATCGTGATATTTCCCTCATAAAAATATCAACAACATTAGTTGCCTTGTGAGTAGTCTTTAATGGAATAAAATGGATAGCTTTCGTAATATTATCCACCACCACCATGATTGAATCATGTTGCTTGCCTATCCTAGTAAATCTTGTGATGAAATCCATTGTCACCACTTCTCACTTCCACTTAGTAATGGGTAGAGGTTGTAGCAACCCCGTTGGTTGCTTATGCTCAACTTTAACCTTCTAGTATTCCATACATCTAGCGATGTATACTGCAATTTATTTCTTCATACCTGGCCAAAAATAATGGCTCTTGACTGCTGCTATATTTTTTTGATATCCAAGGTGCCCTGCATAAGGCACATTATGCATTTCATTCAAAATCATAAGTTTCAATTCCTGGACATTCGGTACATAAATTATGTTCTTGTACAGAAGTGTTCCTTCGGCTTCCAATTTATAATTTTCCACTTTCTGTGGCATCTTACCTTGCTGTAGCTTTTCTACCAAATCCCTGTACTGCAAATCTGCATTTGCAGCTTCCAAAATCCTTCCCTTAATATCAATTTGGTACATGCTAATGGTTGTAGCATGTAGTTCATGCACTCTCCTGTTGAGTGCATCAGCCAATTTATTTTCCTTTCCTTTGATATGCTTGATATCAAACTCATATTCACAAAGAAACTCCAACCACCTACTTTGCCTAGCATTCAAGGTTGGTTGATCAAACAAATACTTCAGATTGTTGTGGTTTGTTCTCAGTTCAAACTTATTTCCCATGAGGTAATTCCTTCGTTTCTTTAGAGCGTGTACTATTGCTGCCAACTCCAAATCATGAGTGGAATAATTCCTTTTGTGCTCTTTCAACTTTCTGGATTCATAACAAATTACGAATCCATACTGACTGAGAAGTCCTCCCAGTCCTTATTTGCATGAATCTGTGCAAACCATGAAATCCACATTTGGATCTTCAATCCTCAGGATTAGAGAACTGGTTAACAATTGCTTCAATTGCTGGAATATTTTCTCACAATCTTCCATCCATTGAAATTTCTTCTCCTTCCTTTGCAAGGAAGTGATAGGGTAAGATATCCTTGAGAACCCTGCAATGAACCTTCTATAATAGCTGGATAGACCCATAAAGGATCTGAATTCTGTCACATTCTTTGGTGCTGACCATTCTCTGATGGCATCAATCTTCTCATGATCCACGGCTATCCCATCCTTTGAGATGATATGCCCCAAGTAATGGATATTATTTTGATAAAATGAGCACTTTCTCAACTTGGTATACAATTGGTGTTCTATTAGCACCTGCAACACCATCCGCAGATGTTGTTCATGATCTTCCTTCGACTTGGAATACACCATAATGTCATCCAAAAATACTATGAAAAAATTGTCCAGCTAGTCCCTGAATACACCATTCATTAAACACATAAAAACAACGGGTGCATTCGACAACCCAAATGACACCACTGTGAATTCATAGTGACCATACCTTGTTCTGAAGGTGGTCTTACTGATGTCTTCATCATTTATTCTTACCTAGTGATATCCTGATCTAAGATCCATTTTCAAAAATATCTCATCATCCTTCAATTGGTCTAAAAGATCATCGATCCGCAGTAGAGGATACTTGTTCTTAATAGTCACTTTGTTTAACTGTTTGAAATCGATGCACAATCTCAATGTCCCATCCTTATTTTTCATGAACAAGACCAGGCCACCCCAAGGTGACACACTTAGGAATATATACCCCTTCTTCAGATGCTCTTCAAGTTATAATTGTAGTTCTTTCAGCTCTGGTGTGTTAATTCTGTAAGGATATTTTGACACTGGAGCTGCTCCAGGCATCAAGTTTACAGAGAAGTCGATATCTCTCTTCGTGGGTAATCTTGGTACCTCCTGGAATACATCTTCGAATTCTTTTAATATTGTATGGTCTTCAATCTTTGAGACCTCATCCTTAGATGCTTCCTCCACATGGGATGTAAATAATTAATAGCCTTTCCTGTAGCACTTCTTCAGCTGCATTGTTGAGATTTCTCTGATAGCAATAGCTCTGGGAATTCCTTGGACTGTTCTCTAATTCCCCCCCTCATCCGGGCAAGTGAATTCCTTGTTACGATAGTCTAGGATGGCATGGTGTTGGTCCAACCAATCCATCCCAATTAGATAGTCATAAGATCCTAAAGGTAAAACATTCAATTCATCCTTTGTGCTCAGTCCATTCATGTCTACTGGAAAGGACTTAACCAACTCAACAACCTTTCTCTTGGCTCCTATAGCCAACTGCACTAACCAAGATTTTTCATGCTTGCTTCTTGGTAAATGAAAACTTTCCACCAATCTAGGATCTATATAACTATGGATAGCCCCTGAATCAATTAAAATAGTAAAGGCATGGTTGTTGATCATACCTTCCACTTCAATCATGTGTGATTGAAATTCATCTTGCTTGTTGTCCAAGGCTGCGTAAATTCTTGGAACAATTCTTCCCATGTCCTCCATTGTTTCATCCTACTGAACATTGTGGACAATTCTCACTTTGTCATTTATGTGGGGGAAATCTCTATCCTATGATTTCCTTTACAACCCCAACATTCCATAGGTGTCTGCCTTGGCAATTTCCCACCTACTTCAGCCTTCCTAGGCTCTCTAAAACATGAATTTCCTTGAGGATTGTTTCTGAAAAAGGGTGGTTTATTTCCCTTCTGCCTCTGCTCTTTATTAAACTTCTTCTGGTCATCCCAAGCCTTCCAAAAAGTAGGCTTTTCTCTTTGTTGTTCACATAAGCATTTCACTTTTCTTATAGTTTCTTACATAGTCTTAGGGTCATCATACCGAATCTTGTCCCCAATGGAAGGTGGTAGTCCACTCATATACCTTTGAATTTTGACAGTCTCATCCTTGATGAAGGGAAAATATTTCAACAACTCCAAGAACCTTCGTTTGTATTCATCAATGGACATGTTGCCCAACTTGAGTTCAAAGAACTCTTTCATCTTTCTGTCATAACATCTTTTAGTCAAGTATTTATTTTTGAAATACCTCTTGAATTATTTTGAGGTAACATATTTCTCTTTAATGTGTTGCACCTACTCAAGCTGGTCCCACCACATGGATGCTTTTCCTTTCAGTTGATACATTACAATTCTTCCTTCTGCATGAGAGGAGTAATTCTGCAGTTGGAAATATTTCCTCCTGCCAAGCAACCATGTCTCGGAATCTTCCTCCTTCTTGTGTTCTCCATCAAATGTAGGAGGCTTAATATTGTTCATTTATCCCTTTATCTCATCCACTCCAGATATCCTATGCTTTCTGGTAGGATATGGGCTTGAACTATTGTGTGCCTCCTTATTGGACTGCTTCGGGGAGTGGCGATGATTCCTTCTAACACTTCTTGATATTATTTTCTTCTCAGGAGTCTTGAAAATCCATGTTTTGCTTGAGTCACTCTCCTTATCCAACTTATTTTCTATTCTCTCCAAACTCTTCATCAAATTTAAGTTGAATTCTCCTTGTTTTTCCTAATCTTTCCTAAGCTTTCTGCTATCTTCTCGGTGAGTTTGGGCATATTTCTACAATCTTTCAATGATTTTCATCATGTTTCCTTCCTTATCTATCTCTTCTCCATGACCATTAGAGTTCGATCCTTCAACTCCCAAATGGACATCCATTCCTTTTGCTTCATTCTATGAACTGGAAGCATTCTGTGTGTCCTCCATTTCTCTGCACTCAGTGGAAATTTGTTGCAGTCCTGACACCCGTTGAAATCTGCAAACACAACATCCAATCAACCATAAATTGTTAGGCCATATGTCCTCAAAAAATCCCATAGAAATCATAAACCAAATATGTTCTAAGAAACTTTCAGATTTCATGAATTTTCTGAGCTCTGCTCAGCTCTGTAACAATTTCAGGCCTTATCCCTTTTTTCTTAGTCCCCAATCCACGTGATCATGGGTCGTGACCATTCGCCTATATAAAAAGGCACTTCATGGCTTCGAGTCTCAGGTATTTTGTTGTGGGCCAAACCCAATACTCCTGATTCCCGATTTTCCGAATTGCGAATCCCCTAGGTGCTAGATCCTCCCACTAGGACCCTTTGATTGTGACATTGGGATATGACCTAGTCCCCAACTTCCAAGCGCTTTGAGACTTTGCACTTCACGTCCTCAGAAGTTAGCTCGCCTATTTTATTTTGTAACCAAAACTTTACACATATTAGATCGATGGTCCTGACTTCCCCCCGATCCAACAGTCCAGATCCTTTCTTTGCAAATTGGGACTTCTTGTGTCAGAAGTATTCAAAGTACCTCTCCATAGTCTCTCGAACTTCTAGATTATCGAACTCATGACATAGGGCAGATCAACGGTCCATGTCTACCCAACATCCAATGGTTGGCACTCATTGTGGGACTTATGTCATCGAATCTTCTGGACTTCGGGGCTTCGGGACTTCAGGACTTCATGTTTCACGATTTCTGAAAGAAGCTTCCTCCATTCTCCCAACTCCTGATTCCCAATTTCTTGATATTACGATCTGTTGTGAGATCTAAGGGTAAGTATTCTCACCAATTTTACAGTGTATATCCACTTCACAATTCCTTGCTTCGAAGGTGCTTACCTCTCTTCACTTCCAATCTCGCGACTTTCGAACTTCCAGCTTCTCTATCCTTCGGGCCCACATAGAACAGTTTTCACCAACTAAGTCGATGGCATGTGGTACACCTAGGGAGGTCCACATCACCCCAGGTGACATCATCCATGTAAATTCTAAACTTTTACAATATCTACTATAAACAGTTATTCAGAAAAGAACAGAAAAGATACAATGGAAAATACAAACATTACACAAAGATTTTTCCTTTGGAAACCCAAACCGAGAAAACCAGCATATTCTATATTCATTCATTGTGTTACAATTTTTACAATACAAAATACATATAGAGGCTAGCGGCATACAAAACCCTAACCCAATGACCTGGATTAGTCCAAAACCCTAATTCCTTAACTGGAAATAAAAAACCATCGGCAAAGAAACCATGTGCCGAAAAACCACCTAAATATAATGTGGTCTCAAAAAATGTGGTTTTGCACCTGGCACATACGCTCAGACACTACTACTCATGCAAAGAATATAACACATACCCATCATTCTCCCACTTGTTGTTTTCTTTGCATACAAGGGGTTACAGGGTTACATAGTCAACAATCTAAGGAAGCAATGCCCATGGATCCTCTACATCAAGAGAACTTCTCAGTGCTCACAAATTTTGTTAATGATTCTGTAACATTTTTCGAAGTGTCCACCTTCATCAGTGATACTTTCTTTTCTTCAATCATGTCTCTCACAAAGTGATATTGAACATCAATATGCTTTGTCTTTGAATGATAAGTCGGGTTCTTCGCTAGAAAAATTGCACTCTGACTGTCACACTCTATCCTTACATCTTGTTGTACCAACCCAATACCTGAACACAATCTTTGTAACCATACTACTTCCTTACTTGCATGAGTGGTTGCCATGTATTTAGCTTTTGTAGTTGAAAGTGCCACTACAACCTGTCTTTTGCTCATCAAACTTATTTCTCCTCCAAATAGGTTAAACACATACCCGCTTGTAGATCTCCTACGATCCAGATCTCCAACCCAATCTGCATCCACAAATCCATGTATATCCACCACTTTGTCCAATTCTGGTCTTCTTTCATAGCACAATCCATAGCTAACAGTGCCATGCAAATACCTAAAAACCCTTTTTACTGTTGTCCAATGCTCCTTCCCTGGTTTTGACATATACCTGCTCAAAACTCCCACTGCATGTGCAATGTTCGATCTAGTACAGACCATTGCATACATCAAGCTTCCAACTACACTCGCATATGGAACATGAGACATGCCCTCCTCTTCTTCGTGTGTCTTGGGACACTGATCCACAAATAACTTTACACCAACAGGAATAGGAACCTTGACCGGTTTACATTCCTACATATTAAACCTCTGCAATATTGTCTCGACATATTTTCTCTGATTTAACTAGAGTTTCCTCCTTTTTCAATCTCTTTTAATTTCCATGCCCAAAATGAAATTTGAAGCACCGAGATCCTTCATGTCGAATTTAGAGGACAACTGAGTTTTCACATCCTGGATAATCTCCTTGTTGTTTCCTATCAGCAACATGAAATCCACATACAAGACCAAATAAATCAAATGATCACCAATTAATTTAAAATACACATAGTGATCCTCTTTGCTTCTTGTGAAGCCAAGTCCCAGGATATAAATATCAAATTTTTGATACCACATCCTTGGTGATTGTTTTAAACCATATAGGGACTTTTTCAGCTTGCATACGATCTCCTTCTTTCCTTTCACAGCATAACCTTCTAGTTGCTTCATATAGATTTCTTCTTCTAGATCCCCATGCAGGAATGTTATCTTCACATCCATCTGTTCTACTTCAAAATCAAATGCAGCAGCAACAGATAACATAAATCTTATAGAGGTTAACTTGGCAACAAGAGAAAAAATCTCACCAAAATCAATTCCCTCAACCTGGGAATAACCCTTTGCTACTAACCGAGCTTTGTATTTCTCCACTT
>ML780868.1:33354-48019 GCA_009831015.1 Picea engelmannii | reverse complement strand
ATATATATATATATATATATATATATATATATATATATATATATTGGGAAGGATGGGTTTTGAACCCATGACCACTCACCATAGTCCAAGCCTTGGAAAACAACCTAACACCAATGCACCACACATGAGTCTTTACAAATAAATTCATATACATAAATAAATTAATAGTCATAAAATATTATCCCAAAGTATAATCTCCAATTATCCATGTTAACCAAACACTGAGTTCCATTCCATTCCACTAGTCAAAGCCAAGCACCAAGCTTCAATGCATAGCCTCGGGCTCGCTACATCATACAAACACAAGTCCAGAAACAATACATAACCACAACGCACAAGCGCTAAGCTACAATGCCCGAAAGCCACTCTACAATCCTCAAGACTCGCACCTGCATCCACCAAGTCACACAATTCAATGCATATGTACAAGGCGCCAAGGAAAGCCCACGAGTCAAGCATCCAAGGATAGCCTTAGACTCATTTCATCAACATTAGGTTGGAGGTCACCTTAATTAGTTGTAAATGCAAAGTATAAGGACTTAGACCAAGATAAGCAGGAGGAGGCTTCATGCGCACTAGGCAGGTAAGTTAGAGAAATTGGCGAGTATGGCGCAAATCTAGCATAGCTACGAGGCGAAAGGGTCAATAGTTTTCTTAGGCAGTGACACCAAGCTTAGATGATTAACCCTAACCTATCCACTTCCCCTAAAGAGAGTAATGTATTTTTACAGACAAGTAAAAAAAAACTTACGCCTAACCCTGTTTTCTAGTTTAAGTTGCGCAAATATGAAACGTCCTTGAACTCACCCTGACAAATCTGGTTGATGCAGGTTAAATTATACAGGATGGTCAAGACTTAAGGAAATCGAGGCAGATGGGCATCATCGCAGGGACCGCCAGTGTCGCCACCACCATTGCCTGAACTAGCTCTCATATTGCGCTCTTTAGAGGCCATAAATGAGACTTTAAAGGGGCGTCAACCAACATAGATCGAAGTGGATACCCCACCATCTAGAACAGGTAATACAGAAGTGTTGAGGGATTCAGGGAGAGGACCTCCACCCGAATATGTGGTTGGAAGGCATGACCATGTGTTTTTCCTTAAGAGACTATGCGTCCACTTCAAAGGCGAAGATAGCAATTTTTCAGTTGAGAGACGACGCCTTGAACTGGTGGGGCAACCTAGAAAGGCAACTGTATCTTACCCAAGACACTGTATCTTAGGAATGTTTCAAGGAGAGGTTCCGAAGGAAATATCTGCCAGCTTACTATGAGGAACAACAGGTAGAATCGTTTCATGCCTTAGTACAGAGAAACAAAACTGTAGAAGAATATGAGATTAGGTTTATGGAATTGGTCAAATATGTTTCATATATGGATAATGACCAACGACAGGTAGAATGCTTTGTCTATGGGTTAAACCCTAAGATAAGGGCTATGGTACATATGTGGAAGTTGTCTTTAGTAGCAGAAGTAGTGGAGAATGTGCGTTATACAGAGGAACACATGAACTTAACTGGGAGTATGAGACCGACCTTTCTGCATCATCCTGGATTCGTGGGGAAGGACCCTAGGACATTTCCTAGGGGAGGGGGATCAAGGCCACCTCCATATGGTAACAAAGTCGCACCAAGGATAGTAGCCATAGGGATTTCAATGGAAGCAAGTGCAACATCTCGTTCATCACCAACGACACAGGCAGGTCCACAACCATCTCAGGGAGCATCTAGTAGGGGAAGGGGTTCCAGGGGAAGGAACTCATTTTAGAGACAGTCCCATAACAGTACGCAGGTTCAATCCCGTGTTACCTGTTGGGGTTTCAGAGGACCCCCATTACCAATGTGACTGCCCAGAGTTACAATCAGGATTTGTACATAGAGAAGGAAAGGCCCCGGTGGGAAGAGCAAGTAGCAGCCACCAGATTTACGCAGTGGTTAATAATCGCCAGGCCAAACATCAATCCACGGTGGTGGAGTCGTCAGGTACGCTAAATCATAACAATGTTAAGATTTTGTTTGATTCTGGTATGATAGATAGTTTCATTTCACCGTCTGCAATAGAAAAGAGTGGGTTGGCAACCTATGAGCGCGATGACTTTAAACAAGTCAAGATGGCTTCATGGGAAAAACAAGCGGTAGGACCTAGCGTTGATAATTGTATAGTAGACCTGGGAGTGTGTGCTACCAGGTTAAAGGCATACGTCACTTCTCTCAGGGCGTATGACCTAATCATTGGAATGGATTGGTTAGAAGCTCATCGAGCCTTGGTAGACTGTTTCACAAAATGAGTGCTTTGTGTCGACGATGAAGGAAGACCAATAGAGATCCAGGGTGTATGGAGAAAGGTGTCATTACGCTTTATCTCAACTATGAAGGTTAAGCGATGCTTGAGGCAAGGGTGTCGACTATATGTAGTGGAAGCAGTGAATGAAAGGAAGGGACCCTCCTTGGATCAGTACCAGATATTGTCAGAATTTAAGGATGTTTTTTCGAATGAGTTACCAGGGTTACCTCCTGAGAGGGAGCTTGATTTTACTATTGAGTTGAAACTTGGTGCAGAACCAATTTCCAAGACTCTTTATCAGATGATAGTGCCGAAATTTTGTGAGTTGCAAATGCAGTTGAAAGAGTTACTGGAATTAAGGTTAATAAGGCCCAGTGTCTCACCTTGGGGTGCACCAGTAATTTTTGTAAAGAAGAAGGATGGTTCCTTACGATTGTGTATAGATTATAGGGACTTGAATCGTGTGACAATGAAAAATAGGTACCCAATGCCGCGAATAGATGACCTCTTTGATGAGATGAAAGGAGCAGCGGTATTCTCAAAGATTGATTTTTGATCAGGGTATCACCAGTTAAGGATTAAGGAAGACTCGGTTTGGGCATTACGAGTTTGTCGTAGTACCATTCAGATTAATCAATGTGCCAGTAGTATTCATGAGCCTCATGAATGGAGTATTTCGGAAATACCTAGACCACTTTGTATAAGTATTTCTAGATGATATCCTCATCTATTCCAAGAATGAAAGAGAACACGAGGAACACTTGCGAGTAGTGTTGTCTTGCCTTAGAGAGAACAAATTGTATGGGAAGTTGTTGAAGTGTTCCTTCTTCCAGAGAGAGATCCACTATTTAGGTCATATCATTTTCGGTGAAGGAATCTCTATGGACCCAGAAAAGGTAAAGGCCATTATGGAGTGGCCAGTGCCAAAAAATGCCCATGAAGTGAGAAGCTTCATGGGGCTAGCAGGTTATTATCAGATATTTGTGGAAGGATTCTCTAAAATAGTGAAACCCATAAACACTTTACAGCACAAGGGGGTCAGGTGTGAATGGACAGAAGAATGTGATAGTGCATTCATTGAGCTTAAGAGGTTACTAACTAGTGTGCCAATTCTACGAGTGTCGGATATGGAAAAGGACTTCACAGTTTGCATGGATGCCTCAAAGAAGGGGTTGGGGGCCGTGCTAATGTAGGATGGAGGAGTGATTGCTTATGCATCAAGGAAGTTGAAGAAACATGAAGAGCTATACACGACTCATGATTTAGAGTTGGCAGTTGTAATGCTAGCTCTGAAACTTTGGAGGCACTATCTTGTGGGGCAAAACTTTGAGCTCAAAACGGACCATCAAAGTTTAAAACATCTCTTCACTCAAAGGGATCTGAATGCCAGACAAAGGCTATAGAGTGAGTTTATGAGTGAGTACGATTTTGGTATTTCATACATCAAGGGGAAGGAAAATGTGGTCAAAGATGCCTTGAGTAGGAGACCACGAGTCTTCTCCTTAGTACCCTTAAAGGTCAATCTGAGGGAACGTGTGTTGACGCAACTCCAAGGAGACAGTTGGTATTTAAAGGTTACTTTAAACCTCTAGAGTGGGAGGCAGTTAGATCCAAAGTATGAAGGATATAGTCTGGAAGCAGACGGACTATTGAGATATCGGGGAAGGATGTACATTCCTGATGACGGGGATATTCGAAGCATCATACTGAAGGAATACCATAGAGCACTTTATTGTGCGCATCCGGGTGTGAAGAAGATGTATGCATACATGAGGAATCTCTTCTTCTGGTTAGGCATGAAGCGTGATGTAGTCCATTTCGTCGCCAAGTGCCTAGAGTGTCAACAAGTGAAATCCGACGGTTATTTGTTATGAATGTGTGAACCATGTTTCTTTTCCCTTGTATCATAAAATACCTTAACTTCGAGACGAAGTTTCCTGAAGGGTGGGTGTATGTAACAACCCTAGTTAAATAGTTGCATAGGGTTTATCAAGTATAGTTAATTAAATAATTAATTGTCCTAGTGTGTATTAGTTAAATAATGATTATTTATTAATAATATTATTTATTTGTTAATTTATTTATTAATTGATTAATTAAAACATTTAAGGTGTGGGTAAAGAATTAAAGGCTTAATAACTTTAATTTATTTATTATAAAACTTTACGTATGACAGGGGATGGGGTATTGAATGGAGGGATAAGGTATTAAATGGAGGGATAAGGTGGGTGGCATTAAATGAAGGAGGAGGCGGTGAATGGGGAAGGATATGAGGGGGCAAAGGCCTTCGGGAGATGGATTATGAAACTTTGGGAGAGAAGCATTATTGGGGGAGAAGGACTGTATTTTCTGCTGAGGATATTTTCTGGTTTTGGAGTTTGGGTGGATTGTTACAGGGGTGCACCAGGTTGCTGGGAGTTTTGGGCTCGGGGGCCAGGAATCCTCACGGAATCCTGGAGCTAGGGAGCCTGACAGGCTCTGTTCCTAGCTGGCAAGGAGGAAAGATTCAGTTTTGGGTAGAGTTCGGGCAGAGCAGCGGATAGGACAACCAGAGATTTGGGAATTAGCATCAGACAGAGTTATGAATTTCATGAATTTGTTGTGTTATGTGGTTGATAATTAAATTTACTTTCATGCTATTAATCAATTTAATTTATGTTGAATAATAAATGATTATACGTTGATGACATAATTGTATAGGATATAATTTCTTCATTCTTTAATTTTAGCTTGTATTTTTATAAGGATCTGTGGGGACAGAGGCCTTACAAGATGTCATTTCTTCTTCCATGGCCCTTTTCGAGATATTTCCACTGCTTCCCTGACAATTCCAGGATCATCATTAGTAATAGACAAAGAAAAATTTGAACGAAAATCAGATGGACTATACCTTTTTGGTAGCCTTCTTTCTCAATCCGATCTCCTCAATACTAGAGTATGAGTATCTTCTTCTTTTGATTCATGCTCTTCTATAGAGTATGATTCATCATCCTTTAAATCAAACTCTATTTTCTCTAGTTCTTCCTTACTTGGTAGGACTTCATGTTTAATAGCATCCTTCATTTCTATAAATACCACATCTCGACTATACACTACCTTCTTAGTTTCTAGGTTCCAAAGCTTATAAACTTTGAGACCATCTTTATATCCAATAAAGATACATTTTTCAGCCTTCTTATCCAACTTACTCATGTTTTCCCTTGGAACATGAACATATGCATCGCAACCAAATACCTTAAGATGTGTGAAAGAAGGTTCCTTATTAGTCCATACCTCTTGTGGAGTCTTGTCATCCAACGCTGATGAGGGTGACCTGTTGACCAAATAACATGCAGTACCCACTGCCTCTGCCCAGAATTCTTGCCCTAACCTGGCACCACTGAGCATGCACCTTGATTTTTCCAATAGTGTCATGTTCATCCTTTCTGCAACTCCATTCTGTTGAGGTGTATATGGAGTAGTCTTCTGCCTTGCTATACCACACTTCTTACAGAATTATTCAAATTCATTCCCGCAGAACTCTCCACCATTATCTGTCCTCAACACCTTAATTATTTTCTCTATTTAATTCTCAACAAGAGACTTAAACTCTTTAAACTTGTCAAAGACTTCATATTTCTTCCTAAGTAAATATATCCAAGTTTTCCTCGAGAAGTCATCTATAAATGAGACAGTACACAAATTTTCCCAATGATGGGACTGACACAAGTCCCAAAAAATCACTGTGAACTAGCTGTAAAATTCCTTCTGACCTCATTGCACCAGAGGGTAATCTTACCCGATTTTTCTTCCCATATAGACAATGTTCATAGAAATCAAAATCCAGAGAGAAGTTAGACATACCTTCAACCATACCTTTACCGTGTAGTAGTCGAAGACCCTTCTCTCCGATATGCCCCAATCTTTGATGCCACAACATAACCTTTTCTCCAGAGACTGTAGGAGTTCTTTCTTCTTCAACTCCAATATCAGGAACAATGGAGCTATTACACCCATCACTAATAGTTCTTCATAGAATCTTATACAGAATTCCAAACCGAACTCCCTTCATCAACACCATTGCTCCTCGAACCATCCTGCAAGTTCCCTTTTCAAATATTGTTTTTACCCCTGCATATTCCATTTTGCTTACATAAATCAAATTTTTGGCCATACCTGGGATGTGAAAAACACCAAGTAATTTTCTAATCCTTCCCTCTATGAGCCTCAACTTGACCCTTCCTCTTCCTATGATTCTGGTTGTCGAATCATTACCTAAGAAAACATTACCTCCATCATACCTTAAATATTCACAAAACCACTCCCTTTGGGGAGTCATATGAAAGGATGCACCAGAGTCAATTAATCATGCCTCATGATCTACATGTGTTCTTAAAGAGGCCAAGTACACATCTCCTCCTTCTTCCTTGGAGGTCTTTTCTTCTATAGAAGAAGATTATTCAGATCCCTTCTTTTTCTCAACTTTGGATCTACACTACTTCTTATAGTTCCCTTCTTTTCCACATCTCCAACATACCCTTACAAACTTTCTGGGAGATTTAGATCTACCCTTAGACTTAGATCTCCCACTTGAGAAACTAGATCTATTTCTTTCCTGGGAACATCTCCTTGCAAATAATGCATATGTGCTATGTCCTTCCATATTCTTTTGTCTCATCTCCTCCGAAAACAAGGATGAGACCACTTCTTCAAACTTCAAAGAAGTTGTATTACTACCTATGGCCACAACCAGACTATCCCACGAGTCTGGTAAAGAACAAAACAAACTGATACATTTATCTTCATCTGAAATTTTAATACCAACAGATACTAACTGACTTGCCACAGTATTGAAGGATTTCAAATGATCTTCCACCGAGTCTCCATCTCTCATCCTCAGGTTATACAACTTCTTTCTCAGGAATAGTTTATTTATCAGATACTTAGATTGATATAAATTCCCCAACTTTTCCCATAAATCCTTGGTTGTAGCTTCCTCTGACACATTCAGTAATACTGAATCAGAGAGACACAGTCAGATTGTTCTCTTTGCCTTTCGATCCAACTTTTTCTAGTCATCTGCAGAAGTTCATGTAGGTGCAGTACCTGGATCTACCACGATCCACTGATCTCTTTCCACCAACAGATCTTCCTTTGTGAGCTTCCATAGCTCAAAAATTTTCCCATTAAACTTCTCGATCTCCATATTTGAATTGCTTGCCATTTCTTTTCACCTGAAAAATTACACCGCAGATCTCCCACTGTAACAAGGCTTATCACGGTCCTGAGCCAAACCCTTGGCCACAAAGGCATCCCCCTAAAGCCAATAAATCTCTGATACCAAATGTAAATTCTAACCTTGTGCAATATCTACTGTAAACAGATATTCAGAAAAGAACAGAAAAGATACAATGGAAAATACAAACATTACACAGAGATTTTTCCCTTGGAAACCCAAATCGGGAAAACCAACATATTCTATATTCATTCATTGTGTTACAATGTTTACAATACAAAATACATATAGGAGCTAGCGGCATCCAAAACCCTAACCCAATGACCTGGATTAGTCCAAAACCCTAATTCCTTAATCGAAAATATAAAACCATCGGCAAAGAAACCATGTGCCGAAAAACCACCTAAATATAATGCAGTCCCGAAAAATACGGTTCTGTAAAATATGGACCCAAAGAATATAACACATACCCAACAATCCGGACCCACCATGTCTACCCTTTCACTTAGAAACTTTGGACTTCGGAATTTTGTGCATCGGCACATCCCACTTCTCTTGATAGCCGAATTCTCGAAATTACATTCTGCTCTTCTGCTTGATCCTATGGTCAAGCTCTTTTCCCCAGATCTACGGTGTATATTTCTCTCGGGACTTTGGAGTTTTGGGTTTCGTAATTTTGTGCCTCAGCACACCCCGCTTCTCCAGATCGCCCAACTCTGAAAGGCTTCCAGGATAACCCTCTTACACCTTCTCCAGATCTGACAGTCATAAAGGATTCTCCTTCTCCCGAACAGATCCTAAGGTCCACATTACTCTGCGGCCCAATACCACTTCAGTCGTGGTTTTAGGATACCGCTACTCTTCCTGAGCTTCATAACACGACCAAGATAACATCTTGGAACTCTAGAAGGTTCTGAGGTCCGAAATTAGTCCTTCCAGACACAATTCCCTCTTGAAACCTTGGGTCCAATGACCACCTATCCATCCCATCCAGGTTCGATATTGAAACCTTGGCTCTGAAATTGAATTTTTTCCATCTCGACAACAATTCTCTCTAAAAACTTTGTCTCGTTAACCACTAACATGGCCCATCCAGACTCAGTGTTGAAACCTTGGCTCTGATAACATATTGTAACATCCCCAGCCACCAACAGGTTGGGCAATGCTACTACTGTGGAACATTCACACACACACACACACACACACATATATATATAGCATGCATTTTAATCGAAATAAAACACATAACATAGAGTTACTGCTACCATACAGACTCAAATGTAATAGACAGTAATTCATAAATGCAACAAAATACATGATAACATTCAAGCATCACAGGTTTTCATAATATAAAATTAAGCACATAAATTATACTTATCTTTCAACTGGAATAACACCACCAACTGCATCCAGAACTTCCATGAACCTCCCAGCCTTAGACCGCACTGCTCATCACTCTCAGCAATAGGTCACCCCCGAGCTGGGACTAAGCTCCACCGGGTAAGGGAATCCTAGGCTAGGCAAGGTCAATAGGAAGACACACAATTTATGAGGAAGGATTCTCTCCCAGGATCCACTTATGCCCACTACTCATAGACTCTCATTCCTCACATGCCTGTCCCACCCCAAGATTATACACCTGCATTGTCACACAGGACAGTCCATCGGTTGCTTCACTTCCCTTGCCTTGGGCTTCAGCAACAAGTCGAACCAGAATTCTCAAAGCTATGTAGTAGCTATGAGACCCCTTCCAGGAGCACTCACTTCCACAACACACTCTCTCACCCAGAGAGAGTTTCCCACAGGCCTGACAACCTGCCTCTTCAACCACAACCACCTCTCTCACCTGGAGAGAGTGTTGCACACAGGCCTGGCAACCTACTTCTTCAGCTTCATTCCAACACAAGGAGGAAAACAGTAAGGCTCAACAAGGAACAAAATATGGCAACAAATCACACTCATCCAAGGGACTTCATGGCCACAACAACCCATAGTTCTAATAGACACATGACATAGGAAAACACGGGATGCTCAGGCTTCCCAGAATATGTGATTCAGTCCACGGTTCTCCCTAGATTATTGATGTGTGACCAGAGGAAAAAACACAAAGATCAATGATGGAGGTCTCAGGTTCATACGGAATTCACTCGGGTCGGCTTCCCCAATCTAGGATTTCAGAGGTGCATGGCTATGCAGATGTCCAACGCAGAGGTAAAATGACTTTAGGGAAAATATCCCAGTGAACTCAGGCAGATTATGGTAGAATGGGTGTGTGGGTATGTAGTTGCAGACACAGAGGATGACAGAATGAGGAGCGAACCCCCTCCACGGTTGTCTTCAACAGCTTTAACTGCATGCGCCCAGATCGATACCTGTCTTCTTGGAGCTGCATGCACTTCATTTTGCATATGTTCCTTTCCAATAACTTAGGACAACACTCAACAATTGTCCACCTTAGCCTTTTAGGAAATAATGATAAATTATTATTCCTTTTAGAGGTAAGCCCCCTAGCTTATCCCTTAGGCCCAACACTTAGCCTCCTCTCCCTTACCCAGCCTTGTGGAAGATTAGTCCCCCATCACTCTTTCTTCGTGGTTGGTCTTCATGCAGTGATGTTATTATATTTTATTAATGATCTGCATGATTACATATACAAAATCAGGCTTTGGCCTTTAACTCCTAGGCTCTCCGGCCTAATAAACACATAATCCTACCAACTTATATACACTTGGCTCACTAGCCTATAAAACATGTTTACAATACATAGACATAACTAGGGCTCGTCCTTGGGGTATTACAAAAGACTCCACAAAATAATTGAAAGTATAGATGTAAAGGTAGATGAGTGATCACCTCATCGAGAGAGACACCAACACCATGATAATTCATATGTTGAACCAATCAGAAATGAACCACAAGGAGATGGAATGCACGAGTATCAAGAACAAGAGGATTTTGAGGAATAAGAGAGAATGGATACATCACAACCAAAGACCCCATCAATATATTTTCAAAAACATCATCCAGACAGTCAAATTCTTTGAAACAAGGAAGCAGGTGTACAAATCAAAAGAAAACTTGTAAATACATCTACCTCTGCAAATTTTGCATTGTTATCCTTGAGTGAACCCCAAAAATTTGTGCAATAAATTTAGGATGACCATTGGAGCAAAGCCATGAATGAAGAACTAGACCAAACAGAGAAAAACATAACATGGATCTTGTCCCAAGACCAAATGACAAGAATGTAATTGGCACTAAATGGGTATACAGAAACAAGTTAAATGAAGATGGACAGATAGTCAGAAACAAGGCCCAATTGGTATGTAAAGGGTATGCTCAAGTTGAACGAGTGGACTTTAAAGAAACTTTTCCCATGTTGCAATAATTGAAGCTATCAGGATGTTTTTGGATTTTACATGCTATAAAAAATTCAAAGTATACCAGGTGGATGTCAAATCAACATTTTTGGATGGCGATCTTGAGGAAGAATTTTATGTGGAGCAACCAGAAGGTTTTCTACTAATTGAAAAAAAAGGAATATGTCTGTCATTTAAATAAATCCCTATATGGGATAAAACAGGCTCCAATAGCTTGGTATTATAAAGTCAACAGGTATTTGCACCAGCAAGGTTTTTAAAAGGGCAACTTATATATCAAGGTTGAAGATAATGACCTATTAATTATCGTAGTATATGTTGATGATATTATTTTTGGTAGTAACACTGAACTAATAAGTAATACATTTGTAGCTACAATGCAGCAAGAGTTTCATATGTCCATGTTAGGAGAACTCTCCTTCTTTCTTGGCTTATAGATTCATCAATCAGAAAAAGGAATTTTTATTTCTCAAAGAAAATATCTCAAGGAAATATTGAAGAAGTTTGGCATGGAAAATTGTGCACTGGTAAGCACTCCCATGACTACCAGTCGAAAACTTATCAAAGATGACAGTGCTCTAGAAATAGATCAAACCATGTACAGGTCCATGATAGGAAATTTACTTTATCTCATAGCTTCAAGTCTTGACATCATGCAAGTTGTTGGTTTGGTAAGCAGGTTTCATTCAAATCGCAAGGAAACTCATATTATTTTAGTCAAAAGAATATTCAGGTATTTGAAAGGCACTATTGATTATGGATTGTGGTATTCAAAAAAAACAGACCTCGTTTTCAAAGCTTATACAGATGCAGATTGGGTAGGAAGTATTGATGATCAAAAAATCACTAGTAGAGGTGCATTTTTCCTTGGAAGTTGTTTAATATCCTAGATCAGCAAGAAACAAACTTCCATTTCCCTCTCTACAGCTAAAGAAAAGTATATAGTTGCAACATCTTGTTGTATGCAAGTATTGTGGATAAAGACCAATCTCAAGTATATTCAAGTTCTTTGTGGTCAACATGTTTCTATCATGTGTGACAATACTAGTTTTATTAATCTCTCTAAAAATAATGTTCAACACTCTAAAACTAAGAATATACCCATCAAGTATCACTTTCTCAAAGAGTGGGTTCAAGATCAGGTGGTTAAACTAGAATATGTTCCTTCCAAAGAGAAAATCGCAGATATCTTTACCAAGCCATTACCTAGGGACTCCTTTGAGTACCTTAGAGATAATTTGGTATTCCTTCCCCCTCCTCATTAAGGCGCATAACCTTCATCATAGGTTGGAGGTTGTTGAAAGACCTGATCAACCTCAGGGGGAGCAACACAACAAATTGAGCAGCAAGAAATACAATATTCATATAGGGGGAGTCACTCTCAGGATGTGCATAGTTAGTATGGTAAATAGAGCTACGACAAAGAGGATCATACATCACGGTTGCAACAAAGAGGATCATATAGAAAGGGGAAGTGAAGGACAGAGGAACACACTGACAGGAGGAGAATCTCAACAATAGAGTTTCCATCAATGAAAAAGGGGGAGTTTATTGAGAATATGTTGTCATTGATTTCAACAAGGTGCATAGAAAGTATTGCGCAAAGTTGGAACACAGGCAGAGGAAGTGAGAAAAAGGATGTATGGAGAAAAGTTGGCGCACGGGAAGAGGAAGTGCATGGAAGGATTCTTTCTACAGAGGAAGAGGAAGTGCGCGGAAGGATTCTTTCTATTTTTTTATCACAAATCCACATGAAACAAAATTCCTAGAAGAAATTGTGAAAGTTTGAAAACAAAAATGCGCAAAAATATTGAACGACGAAGGGATCAATGGTGCAAAAGAAATCACGGAAGTAATTAAGTCTGCTAGGAGTACACACAGAACATGACGATGACCTAAGACGCAATTCAGAAGTAAAGTAGACTGCGACAAATTCCCTTGTTCACAATTGTGGAGTGAATCAGTGGATGTTTGTGTTGTAGCGCAATGATGGATGTGAAAAGATCGCAGGGTGCCTTGAGAAAAGAAACGAGTGACAGAGTGGAATACAACGGGACAAGTTTATCCGTGCAATAGATGCTTTGTAAACCAAAATGTGAATTACTGCAAAAATGAATGATTTGGTAAAATAAGAAAGATTTGGTTTGTTTGAGTTAGTCAAAATGTCCAAAACAAAAAAATTTCCACATATAACTAACTAGACTTTGATTTGGTCAAAATACGTTCACAATGTAACTGTCATGCATCTACATAATTTGTTTAGACATAAATGTAACTAAAAGAAATTTGATCTGGTCAAAATTTGTCCATAATGTAACTATTATGTGTCCACATACAGGAACTTGGGGAACTCAAGAAAAAACACTATAAATAAAGATGCACTCTATTCGATTTTGGTGTGGATATAAATAGAAGAAAAATAATTAGTATTTGTTCAAATAAATTGAATCGAAGACTTATCAGATCGATTTTTGTAGAGAAAACTTTAGTTTTTAAAAAATGTTTCTTAAACATATTTTAGAGTGGCAAGGTGGTACTAGGGTGAGTTTAATCTCACGGAGGATTGGTTTCCTCATTGTCTGCAACATGCTAGTTCCTAAGAGGATTGGTGTCCTCATTTTCAACATGTTGGTGCCTAAGAGGATTGGTGTCCTCATTTGCAACAGGTTGATTCCTGAGAGGATTGGTGTCCTCATTATTTGCGACAGGTTGGTTCCTAAGAGGATTGGTGTCCTCTTTTGCGACAGGTGGGTTCCTGTCAAGATGAATAATTGTAAATTGTAAGTTGGTGCTTACAGAAGAACATAAAGAAAGATGTTTTTTGGTTTTCTCCCGCATTGGGTTTCCACGTAAAATTTATGGTGTAATGTGTTTTATGTGTTGTATTTTGTGTTCTTCATATACTATTGATTAAGTAATCTCTTCTAAACAACTTTAATATGTTGCAAAGGGAAGAAAATCAATAAATCTTATACAATACTTATTCACCACCCGCCTCTCAGTATTGTTGTAAATCATATCATAAGATTCCCCTCTAGTTCTATGAGGGCAGGGGGAGTATTACAATTCGTGCATAGTGATGTGTTTGGACCTGTGTTGATTCCATCACTGGGTAAATTTGTGTACTATGTCTCATTCATAGATGACTTCTCAAGGAATACATGGATTTAGTTCCTTAGGAAGAAATTTGAACTATGACAAATTTAAAGAGTTTAAGGCTCTTGCGGAAAATTAGATAGAGAATAAAATTAAGGTGCTAAGGATGGATAATGGTGGAGAATTTTGCGAGAATGAATTCGAGGAATTTTGTAAAAAATGTGGTATAGCAAAGTAAAAGACTACTCCATACACACCTTAGCAGAATTGAGTTGTAGAAAGGATGAACAAGATGTTGATGGAAAAAGGGAGGAGCATGCTCAGTGGTGTTGAGTTGGGATAAGAATTTTGGGCAGAGGCAATGGATATTGATTATTACTTGGTAAATCAATCACCTTCATCAACATTGGATGACAAGAATCCACATGAGGTATGGATTTGGAAGAAACCATCTCTTAGACATGTTAGGATGTTTGTATGTGATACTTATGTACACATTCCAAAGGAAAACAAGAGTAAGATGAATAAAAATGATGAAAAGTGTATCTTTATTAGCTATAAAGATGGTTTAAAAGGTTATAATATTTGGAACCCAGAAACTAAGAAGGTATTGTATAGTTGAGATGTGGTATTTAGATCAATTAAGTATGTTTTCAAACATAAAACTGGTTCTAAAAAAATTATTTGGGCA
>ML780867.1:1654815-1674187 GCA_009831015.1 Picea engelmannii | reverse complement strand
GAGAAAGCAACATGATAAGGGTTACTGATATGAGGATATATGTTTCCCTCGGATGAAGGAACTCCATTCAATGGGTTTCCCATACTATAAAACTGACTCAATCCAAATGAAACACCATAGGACAGAGGGAGGTTTTCCATGAGAAAAGTGTTCATAGGAACAAGCACACTGAAACAAGGATAAATGGATGGGATATAAGAAGTAGAAGGATCTCTCATTTGGGCACTTGTTCCTCGAAAAGTGAATCTAGGATTGGTTCAAGAGGAAGTAGGAATCCAACCTCCTACCATGGGATTTGGTTGAGGTATATGATCCCCACCAAATGGAAAGGGAAAATAAGGAGGCATTGTGCCCCCGGATCAAAACAAGGATTCACATAATATGAGGAAACAGAGGATGACAAGTGTGAAGTAACATCTAGAATATCGAAAGAGAAAGGATTAGAGGCATGGGGAATTGATTGAGGAGTATGATTCACCCTACCATTTGTAAATACAAAAGGATTCAATCCCATGGATTGAGTAGAGACCATGGGTTGGGTAGCGCTAAATGAGGGAGTCATAAGGGCCCCACCATGGGCCTCTCACACTAGAGTAGGTATGTCTCACCCAAGAGGGTTCTGATACTCCCTTCAAAACATTGGAGGTGTCAGAATTAGTTACAAGGGCCCTCATGGGATTAACAACGCAGTCGATCAGATCCCCTGGAGAGTTAATCCTCCATAAAGGTTGTGTGTTTTCTGACCCTTATCTATCTCAGGGTACCTGCATAATAACCCCTTCAAGTAACCTACATGGATACCTATGTCAAGCAACTAGAGTCACCAAAATATAACAGGTACACAAGTGAACATTCACAAGTCTAGTCCACCGTATGGGCAGGGTAACAAAGCCCAAAATCTTGAAAGCACTGCCTCTCATGGAGGTAAAGGTACTAGGAATACCCCCAAATATGAATAGAACCCCAAAAATATAGTTGACGCTAAGAAGGTATTTGATCAAGGTGGATATCGATGGCCACCCACCTTTCCAACTGGCTCAAAACAACTTTCTAGCAATTTTGATAATTTACTATTTTTAGTAGTTTTTCAGGTCGTGAACCTCCAGAGCCGTTTTGAGGCCCTAAACGACGTTTTTTGGGGTATGTTGTGTTGCAAAATTTTATCGTGAAATTTTGTGAAATTGTTGTATTCCTTGGATAGATATTTCCAATGGGCTATCATATGCCTAAAATGAAGATTGTATGCAAAAGTTATGACCCCTAGAAGTTGATGTACTGACTTACCCAAACGGGGCCCACATAACTTTTGGTGCTTCATCTCCTAGGGTTAGGTTTTTGGATGTCTAGGGTTTTTTGGCATTCTTGTTTATTGTAAAAAGGCCTTCAGAGGCTCATTGTAATCATATTCTTGCGAATGAGCACAACCATCACATCTCTTCTCGGAGATATGCCGCCACCATTCCAGCAAGCTTGTTTCCACTGCATTTTATAGTTTCCAACTTATTTCTTTATTGAATAGAAAACTAGTTTTATTGTATCTCTGTTACTTTGTGTTAAGAACCTGTTAATAATCTGTATTCATTTCGGTATACATATTTTGTCCCTTGACAAACGAGTATATACGTGATTTGTCTTACTTTAGGGAGCGTATATATGTGATTTGTGCTCAAACACTTGTGTACATCATCTATTTACTCTTGGTGTCTTAGTTTGGTGTTTGTTGGGTGAGTTTGGTTGGTTGTTGAGTCTTCTTGGGTCCCTATACTGAATATTTTCTTACAGAGTGATAGGAATCCTTTTTATTTTTGAATTTTTGGGTGGATTTATTTCTTATCATCTTTTTCATTGATTGTCCTTGAACATTGGTTTGAGTGTTTTATTCTTGGTGTCCTACTTGGCTTGTCTCTTTTTGCTTGCAATGGGTCTTCCTATGAAGTTTCTATTCAATCCTTGCATTTAATTTTCTTTATATCGAAAATACAATTTTTTTTTCTTATTTACATTATGGCGTTTGCAATTTTGATTACATTGCATTGATTTTGACACATGCAGAGAGATTTCTTTTCATTGAAATTGTAGAGATTGCATTGGAAATATTTCATTTATAAGCATACCATATATTTGAACTTCAAGGCTAATACTTAGCAGTGTTTTATATTTGCTTCTTTTTATATCCAGAGACGTAATACCATCAGTTTCACAAAAACACCTCTTGAGTAAGAAAAAACCATTAAAACTAACATTGATTAATTAAAATTGATTAGAAACGATTTTATTTTTCAGGGTACACAAACATGTATAGGATATAGAGCCTTGGAATAATAATTTTGTGAGTAAAATTCTCCAAAGATATTAAATTAAACATATGTGTCTGACCTGGGATTGGTGAAACTCATAATGTAATTAGTGACGTCAGGAGGCTCCACTCACACTGGAGTTAAGCACGAGGTTGTGTGAATTTGGTTGCATACATAGGCATCTAATACCTTCTTAGCATCAACTATATTTTTGGGTTTCTATTCATATTTGGGGGTATTTCTAGTACCTTTACCTCCATGAGAGGTGGTGCTTTTGCGATTTCGGGTTTTGTTACCTTGCCCATACAGTGGACTAAACTTGTGACTGTTCACATGTGCATTTGTTATATTTTGGTGACTCTAGTTGCTTGACATAGGTATCCACGTAGGTTACTTGAAGGGGTTATTATGCAGGTACCGTGAGTCAAAAAAGGGTCAGAAAACACACAACCTTTATAGAGGATTACCTCTCCAGGGGGATCTGACCGACTGTGTTGTTAATCCCATGAGGGCCCTTGAAACTAATTTTGATACCTCCAATATTTTGAAGTGATTATCAGACCCCTCTTGGGTGAGACATACCTACTCTAGTGTGAGGGGCCTATGGTGGAGCCCCTATGAATCCCTCAATTAGCACTACCCAGCCCATGGTCTCAGCTCAATCCATGGGAATGAATCCTTTTGTATTTACAAATGGTAGGATGACTCATAGTCCTCAATCTATAACTTATTCCTCTAATCCTTTCTCTTTCGATATTCCAGATGTGACTTTGCACTTGTCATCCTCTGTTTCCTCGTCTTATGTGAATCCTTGTTTTGATATGGGGGCACAATGCCTCCTTTTTCTCCATTTTCATTTGGTGTGGGTCATATACCTCAACCAAATCCCATGGTAGGAAGTTGGATTCCTCCTTCCTCTTGGCCCAATCCTAGGTTCACCTTTCCAGGAGCAAGTGCTCAAATGGGAGATCCTTCTACTTCTTATATCTCATCCATTTATCCTTGTTTCAGTGTGCCTGTTTCTATGTACATTTTTCTCATGGAAACCCTCCTCTGTCCTCTGGTGTTTCATCTGGATAGAGTCATTTTTATAGTATGGGAAACCCATTGAATGGAGTTCCTTCATCCAGGGGAAACATATATCCTCACATTAGTAACCCTTATCATGTCACTTTCTCCTTGCAAGCGACTTCCTCGGTGATGATTCCCTTACAACCTTTTATGAATTAGTTTGGAGGAGGATAATATCATGTCGGATAGGGCCATGGTGTATACAAGAAATATACCTGGCCTACTATCTCTCAAAACCAGTTTGTCTCTGATGTTGCAACCAACCGCTTCATGTCATACTAGAAGCATAAGTCCAGTCACTGCAAATCATACTAGAATTATATCACCAACCTCTGCTAGTGATGTTGGAGATAGGTTGTAATGTACCCCAAAATTCACAAGATAATTTCTTTTTTTAGGGAACACTATCGTCTAAATTGTCACGACAATTGTCATGAAACAATGAATAATTAAATCTTCATCCAATTAATATACTTGGAAAAATAATACTCCTCCTACAAGGTGTGAAAGGGATCTTAAGATCCATACATTTTTTTCCACTGGAATTATTGCTAACATTATCAAAGTGTTTGTTAAGATAACAATGGCTAGGCCTGTCAAGGTTCATAGCCTAGGCTGAACCAATGCAAACCACTCATATAATTCTAGCTATACCATTAACATAACAAAAGGCACTCATAAACTGCAACTCATATAATTACTAGTTATATTACTAAGCATCAAACAAGGAACTTATAAAAATACAACTCATATAAGCCCTAGCTATTTTATTAAACATTACAGAAGGCACTTATACAATAAAAATCATATAAGTTCTAGCTATTTTAATAAACATATCATAAGGAACTTATAAATACAAAGAACTATAACCATACTCTAACTTAATCTTTAGTATCTCACCCTTGAACACTAGCGCACAAATAGAAAGGACTAGGTTCTAACCACCATGTCCTAACTTCCACACTAGGAGTCTGGTGAGGTTCAAAAGTGTTTCGACATGTTTAATTAAACCTAGGATTAAAGGCATAAGGTCCGAACCCTGTTACCTATACTCATTTATGCATCCACCACAACTCCTTTCCTATTAGCAATTCGATAAGCATTAACTAACTAGTCATCGGATGATCAAAACCTATCCTTGGCATTATGTTGGCCGTAGCCTTTAATGGTGGTAGTTCACCTTGTTTCCAAGCCTAAAATTTTTGCAGGGGAGAGCCACTATGATATTGACACCTCAACTACCTTCACATGGTAGAAAGAGGTTAGCATACCCTCCATCCTTCTCCACTATCGGAGGCACATGGTGTAATTACCCTCACATTCATTTTCATTCAATTTTTTGGTTTTCTCTGTGTTTTTCTCTGTGACAGTAGGGTTAAGCGACTGTGGTAGTTCATGGTGGTTGTGGGATTGCCAATGCCTTTGAAAATATTCTCAACTCTCTATCTAGGACTAGTTTCAAGGAATTCAGTCGGCTTCCTTTGCGACAGGGAGGTCATTGTCTTCCTCTCGGACTGTATGCGGTAAGCTTCTTCCCTCTATTTATCATTTCCATACTTGTTGGTTCAATAGGGTTTTTCACTTACGTATGAGAGAACACACTCCTCTCTTTTAATATGATTTAACCATTGCTTGTTGTATGCATTCTCTCTATGCTACATGAGTTCTTGATACCAAGTCTTGATTTATAATGCACTATTATTTACATTGTATCTTTCTGTTGGTCGATCTTTGTATAATGTATTTCCATGGGTGTGTCCTGTGCTTACATTGTTGGGTCGAGTTCTGTATAATATATTTCCATGTGTGTGACCTACGCTTACTTTGTTAGTTTGAGCTCTGTATAATGTATTTCCATGGGTGTTCCATGCGCTTACTTTATTGGGTTGAGATTTGTATAATACATTTCCATGTTGTGTAAAATGTTTATTGTGTTCGAACTCTATATAATCCACTTCTCTCTCAATATATATAAGTAATTTTTTAACCAGATGGGTCGAACTCTATATATTGTATTTCTAAATGTAAGTAATTACTTTACCATGGGGTCGAGCTTTGTATAATTCATTTCCATACCCCTTATTCATTATTTTGAGTTTCACATTGAAATATCATTGTGTAAGTTTCCAAGTCCCGTTATATTATTTCGGCACTATGTTTCATATATTAAAATGTTTACCATGTTTTTCCATGGGTCCTTTACCCAGTCCAAACCCTGCTCGGGTTCTGTAATTCCTCTCCAAAATTTCCTAGTCTCCCAGACCGTAAACCTCTGGGTTACTTCATAGTTCGCTCATGGATGAAAACCCTAAACACTTTGTAATGTTTTGGTTTGGTTTTGGGACCATACAATGATGTATCCCCTGCATTCCTTTAAGACTGACTTATTATATAACATTAAGTTCTTGAAGCCCACTGTATAAGTGATAATTCACCGTGTAATGGGAAGTGTTTAATTCAATCTTACCTATTAGTACCATGCCCTCCTTTCGATTTCCCCTAACCAAGTTTTAACTTGCATGCATTGGATACCTGGTTCGCTATGGGGCCRAGCCTGCAGTGTTTTAAACCATTCAGTGTGCAAACRAACAGACTCACATAGAGTTGTATCCCACTTTAACTTGTCATTAATATTATGTGTACTGTTTACCGTTGTTGGATCTCSTAGYGTATTGAATAATCATTCTTTGTTTGATTAATTGGTTACAGTATRGTTTCCTCTTATAGACTCTCTRCGGAATAATACTTGTAGAGTKTTTTGCTAATATTTGTTGGCCTGCCTTTGTAATAAAGGGACTTTGTTCAATGTGATTATCCCACAGTATTTTTGGCCATCTRTAGATATTTGATGCCTCCTTCAAGTACTATTCTTTGGTTATTGAAAATTCGTTCTGTGGGTATCCATTTTGCTTTATTACTCTTTCACTTTATTAATTTAGTTTCTACAGGTTATCATAATTTTSTTTTCAAATTAAATATTTTGCTTATGMTTCTACTTGTGAAATGTGTTAATATCTCACAAGTATAAACATTGATGATGGGTCCCTTCAGGTGGACAAAKMACCCACTTCCCTTCGATGTCTTGGATTGGTGGTTTCACAAGATGGCGAGGATTCCACTCTCAGCATGGAAACCCAAGTTAAGTAATTTAAATTAGTTACTTTTTTGCAATTTTGGAAATTTCATACTTTAATAATTTACTAAATAACATTTGTTTTTTTTTTACAAGTTTGGGAGGAACCCCATACACTTGGCGAGACACTCCGCATGTCCGTAAAAGGTATTCGGGTTCCATATTCTTCCCCAATTCTTGCGAGAACTCGTGGACAATCTTATGTAGTCTGTTTAAGTTTCTATTTTTGTTTAGATTGGGAGTCCTAGTATTTGAGGAACTCAATTGTAAAATTAGACTATTGATGGTAATAAAGGTGTAATCCAACTTTGTCAAATGACTTGTACTGTATCATGTGATTTTTTTATATTTGACAAAACATATAATGGGATAGCTATTTTTTGTTTGACATAGCAATAAAAATTATATAAGTATAATGTTAATAACATGCTATACTAGAACTATTGTTCTTTTGTCTATCATAATAGCAACAAATCTACAGTATTTTTATTGAGGATTACATATATCAATATTCATATCCCTATAAAACTATACTATAATAACATACTACCACAACTACTCTACATAGTGGAAACCATATCAACTAATATGGATATAGAATGCTTTCAAATAGATTTGTTTATAAACACAATGACAAATTTATGACAACAACTGTACAAATGCTACACATCATTAACATAGTACCAATTTTAAAATACACAGCTGAAAATACATATCTGAAAAAGTTGATGCTGGGAAACAAATGGAACATCCATGTTCCACCCAACCGTAGAACAAAGCATCCACATTCACTTGTTTTGATCACCCCCTAGCTTGACAATGAGTCCATAAGGGTGAACTGAATTATCCTCCTTAGCTATAGTCACCATCCGCACTACAAAAAATTATTTTCTTCACACTAACAGTTCTCATAACAACAAACAATTCTCAATTCCTCCCAACATATTAAGCAACGCCCTGCCTCCCACATATGTTGTATATAATCTTGTGCCTAGCTCTTTCATTCCTTTCCCTCCTTGGGCAAATTCAAAGATTTAAAAATCCCTAATTTTTAGGGGCTACTAGTAGTCAAATTTTACTTTTTCCACTTTTAAAAATAAGCCTTGAGGTAACTCAAACCTATTCCCCACTCATGGAGTCATGGTCAACTATTTTTAACCTGGATGTTCCATTTGTCTTCCATCATCAATTTTATTAAATGTTTGTCTCATACATGTGTCAAATAAAAGAGGATAGTTGGGAAAGTCAAATATTTTCCCAAAAATCATCAAATAATTAATTACATAATCAAAAATTCCAAATTTGTATTTGCCATAAATGGAAAATAATTTCCAAATCTGAATTTTCCAAAAATGGAAATTTATTTCAAAATTCCACATAGAATTTAATTTTCTAAAATTTGAGGATATTACATCCTCTCCCCCTTAATTAAAACATTGTCCTTAGTTTTCATTCCTCTCTTGGAATACAGTTGGATAATATTTCAACATATCTTCTTTCAATTCCCAAGTGGCCTCCTCGGGACTAAAGTGCTTCCATTGCACTTTTAACTGGGCAATGGCTCTATTGTGTAGTATTGTTTCTTTCCTGTCTAGAATGCATAGAGGTTCTTCTTGGAACTCACCTTATGGTTCCACCTGCACCATGTTCCAATCAATCATGTGAGTAGGATCATGAATATACCTTTTTAGTAATGAAACATGAAAAACATTATGAACTTTTAAATTTGCAGGGAGTGCTAGTTGATATGCCACAGGTCCCATTCGAGTGAAAATATCGAAGGGTCCACAAAACCTTGATGTAAACTTTGAACAAATTTCTAGCTTTAGATAAATCCTTCTTGCTTCGACTTTTAGATATACATGTTCTCCAATTTGATATTCCTCATGTCTTCTTTTTAAATCTACGTAGCTTTTTTGTTAGTCTTGGGCCTCTTTTATTTTTTGTTGTACTCTTTTTACCATCCTCTCCATCTCATGGAGCATTTCTTGTCCCACCATGATTCTATCAATTGTATTATCCCAACTAATCAGGGTTGTACATTTCCTTCCATATAATGCTTCGAAGGGGCTCATCTTAGTCAATGTCTGATAACCATTACTGTAAGAAAATTCAACTAATTGGATGTAATCCTCCCACTTAGTTGGTTTCGTCCTTACACAGATTCGCAACATGTCTTCAATAATCGAGTTTGTTCATTCTGTTTTCCCATCCGTTTGTGGATGCTAGCTTTTGCTGAAATTCAAGTTAGTATCCAATCCTGCAAATAATTCCTTCCAAAAATTTGACCTAAATTTGACATCTCTATCAGAAATTACTATCTTAGGAATTCCATGCAATCTAAATATTTCTTTCATAAAAATTTCAGTGATATTAATCGCTTTATAAGTAGATTTCATAGGTAAAAAATGTGCAAATTTTCTTAGTTTATCAACCAATACCATAATCGAGTCATTTTGTCTTTGGGCCTTAGGAAAATCTGTGATGAAGTCCCAATCGAGATAATCTCCCATTTCCATTCTAGTATAGGGAGATGTTGTAACAGACCTGATAGATGTTGATGTCCATCCTTTACCTATTGAAAATCTAAGCATTTAGACAAATATTCAGTGGTTCCATTCTTCATGTTAGGGAGTAAAACAATTTTCTTAAGGTTGTTATTGTTTTCTTGTATCACAGGTGACCAGAATACGGTTTTTTGTGCAGTTCGTCAAGAATTGTTGTCTTTAAATCAACAAAATTAGGTACATACAACCGGTTTTTGAACATTAACATTCCATTCTTATCTAAATTTAGATCTGTTATGTTCATCTTTTATGTATTTCCTTGCAATTTTTTTTTTGTTTTAATGTAATTTTTTCCATTATTGCTTGCATATTTTATTCTTTGTTCGATATCATTTTCTTCTTTGCTAATATTTTTTAAGGTTTAAGCTATTATTATGTTTCTTTTCAATTTACTAGATAACCATAGTATATGTAGGATCACTGAGATAAATGCAATCACAAGATACACAATATTTATCTTGGGACACCCTCACAGGGGAGAAAACCCAACAAAATTTCCTTAATATAGATATCCAATACAATTCCAAGAAAATAAACCAAAACACTAGAGAATATCCAACACTGAGCAATGCGCCTCTCTCTTCCTTCTTCTCCCAATTGCATCTACAAAAATTGTGCACTGGATGAGCGAATGAGTGAGTGAGATAATGAGGCATTGGACTCCTTTATTTATACAAACTAGTAGGTGCTTGAAAGGTGTCTCTTCACTAGTTAGGGACGACTTGTATTATTAGTGGTTAAAACCACTTTAATTAGCCCGGGGGATGACTTCTCAATTTGCATATTATATTTAGGGTTTGACCAATCCACAAATGGTGATTTGGTCAATTACAATGCTCAACATGATTAATCCACAAAAGGGGATTGATATAATGAATAATAACTCAATAATAAATAGAATACTCTTTGCAGTTACAATATTTCAACACTCCCCCTTATCAAGAAGGGTATTCTACAACATTATTAGGAGAGAGAGAGAGAGGGAAACAACATCAACATCATCTGAAACACTAATTGACATATCTATAAATCATCAGAAGTTTTTCTCATCATCATCGTTCACAACATGTATCTAGAGTAGCATCATCATCCTCATCAGCATGAGGCTAGAGTAACATCCCCATCATCTTTAGCATGAGGCTAAAGTAACATCATTTCCTTCTTTAGCATGAGGCTAAAGTAATTTCATCAACATATTTAGCATGATGCTTTAAGCATCATCATCAACATATTCAGTGAGAAGATGAAGTGACATCATCATCATCATCATCATCAATAATAACACGAGGTTGATACAACATCAACAACAACACCATCATCAACATCATAGCACGAAGGCTAGAGAAACAACATAATCACAACACAAAGGCTGGAGTATCAATATCATCACAACAAGAAGGTTGGAGTATCAATATCATCACAACATGAATGCTGGAACCACATCAACATCAGCACGAAGCTGGAAATATTCAACATAGGGATGGCATCTCAACAACATCATAATGAAGCTGGAAATATTTAGCACAAGCCCACATCTCAACAACATCAACACGAAGCTGGAAATCTTCAGCACAAGGATGACATCTCAACAACATTAGCACGAAGTTGGAAATCTTCAGCACAAGGCTGGCATCTCAACAACACCAACATGAAGCTGGGAATCTTCAGCACAAGGTTGGCATCTCAACAACATCAACACGAAGTTGTAAATATTCAACACAAGGTTGGCATCTCAACAACATCAACACGAAGCTGGAAATTTTCAGCAAAAGGTTGGCATCTCAATACTACTCCCCCTTTTGAGGGAGGTCCTTTTGGACTATACCAAGCTTGTCTTGAAAGTTATCAAACTTTACATGAGACCGAGGCTTGGTCAATAAATATGCAACATTCTCATTAGTGCCAACATAATGGAGTTTTATAGCTCCTCTCTGCACCATATCACAAATGTAGTGATACCATATTTCTATGTGTTTTGACTTATTTTCACAACTGGTGGAACATGCAGCAATGTAATCCACTTCTTATATGGTGAGAGAAACACTTGTTTTATTCTTACTCTTCCATGAGATGATGGCTGACCCCAGAAGGAAACAACATCCTGAAGTGCTCTTTCTATAAGAGACACTTCCAATCCAATCTAAATTAGTATATCCATACAATCTGAACATGATCTCTAGTATAACAAAGACAAAAATCCAATGTACCCTTAAGATATCTCATCACATGTTTTGTATCGTCAAGGTGAACACGTATGGGTTCTACCAGATACTTACTCAAGTAAAAACATATATCTGGCCTAGTATTTGTCATATACATCACCAAACCAATAATCAATCTGTACAAAGTAGCATCAACCATTTCTGACGAGGTAACTATGAGGAACATCATATTCATTTCCATGGGTGTGTACATGGATTTACATTCCAACATGTCAAACTTCTTCATTATTTCAACTGCATACTCTCCTAGGTTAAGGAAGATCTTCTCTCGGCTTTGCCAAACTTCAAGACCTAAGAAATAAAGTATTAGGTATTTCATCAAACTCTATAGAGAGATTCTTATGCAAACTGTGATGATATTTTCTTCATCTTATCAATAATAAATCATATACATATAGTAGTAACATCATTGGCTCATCATTCATGACCTTGAGGTAAAGGTTAGAATCAACTTCACTCTTGGTAAATCCCAATCTCTTCAAGAAACTGTCAATTCTGCCATATCAAGCTCTAGGAGCTTGCTTCAACCTGCACAAATCCTTCTTCAACCTACAAACTTGAGTCTTTATATATTCAACTTCAAACCAAATTTTCACATTATATTGTACCAATTTGGTACACTTTCTCAGTTGCAACTCAATCTACACAATTATGTGCTATCTCTATGTGCTCTCTGCAACGCACTATCTGTCTCACTGCTCGAGAGTATGCCCTCTCCTCTTTCTTCAACCGTTCCTTCTGGAACTGGGACTTTTCACCTGCAACTCCTCTGAGGCTGAGAATGACTACCTCATCCTCAATGTGGCTACTAAAATGTATGAGTAACTCTTGTTATGCTATCATGAAAACAACTTTATATGAAACTAAGAGTGGCTCAGTAACTGATAGTGAAGGTAGCTCTTCTTCTTTCATGGAGGTAACTCTATGTTTTATCGTAGTCATCTCTCCATGACCCAACTAATGTAATGCACCAACCACCACTCAATTTTAAATATGGGGATTTATCCCCCTGCATTTCATAATATATATGAATCATGGTTGTTTTGGTTGTCTTCATGAATACTGGATCTATTTCTTCAATTACTGGAGTAAGTGTCTAGTCATAGTCTTTTTCCTTTTGCTGGGAGAATCCTCTAGACACACATCAGGCTTTGTACATTTGCAACATGCTTGATCTATTTATATCTATCTTGGAAGTCAATACCGACTTCTCTTCTAGTCTCACAGAATAATCCATATCCTAGTCTTTCTTACTGGCTTCCTTCTCTATCACTAAAACAAGAGAATCTTCCCAGGAGATTTCATATCTCCTGGAAGTTTTTGAAGCTACGATCTAGTATTCTCATGGAATTTGTCTCCCAGTGCCTGAAGTTGTCTCTTCATCTAATCCTTCCTGATATCAGGCTTACTCTTGATTTATTATGAGTCTACAAGGACTTCATCATCTCTTATGGCATATACTTGGTGTTGAATACCAATTCTAAATATGAAAAGTTGAGTCAGACTTCAAGTGAATTTTGCTTCTTGTCAAGGTGGCTTCATTATCCTTTGAACAAGTCTACTGTGAGTTCTTGATCTAATGTTCGGTCATCTTTGGAGCCTTCTTCTCCTTACAATCAATCTCCATATGAGATACTTTGGATCTCAAAACATAGCTTCTTCTTCATCTTCTTTGGTACATGAATGTATATGGTCATGTGCATAGTTTTCTTCATGTATCATCTAATCTATTACCTTCTGCAACCTTCACTATAGCTTCCTCAGGGTAATCACCTGTGATCTGAAACAATGTCCACAAAACAACAAGCAAGAATAATACTCTTTTGATAATAGTAAATAAAATAATAGCATGAATAATCGTCACATTAGCTCCTTTAGAGATATCACTTGTGACCTATTTGAAACAAATATCAAAAGTAAGAAATACAATACAAAATGAGGTCAACACTCTTCTAGTGTTGTGATCAAACATTCCTCCATGGTAACCTGGAACCTATAGCCTTGTCCTCAAGAATGAGTGTCTTTCTTTTCTTCCAAGTCTCCTTCAGTCAATATGATGATTGATTTATTCAACATGTCTTCTGTACTAAGACAATATGTTATCTTGATAGAAATATGGGTTAGAGGATAAACTCTATGATCTCAACCTTAATCAATCTAATACTTTGAATTAAATTTCGACCAAAGGGTAGTATGATGGTCATAGATTGAAGATTCAACCTAGATCAAAATAATGTCATAACAAATAGATCCATATAAGAATAATCAAACCTGGGTTGCATTATTCCTCTAAATGTGTTGGATCTTGAGATCCTTCTGGATCTATGGGAAGAGATCCCTTCTCTTGCAAATACCCTTTAAAGATTAACAATTTAAACATATGTGAATACTTACCTTTGATAGTATTTGTAGGAAGTGGCACCATCTGGTAGTAACAGTAATAATTACCAACTCTTTAAAAACTTCAAGGGTGATTGCAACTGGTACAGCAACTAATACTTCAAATGATACTGCAATTGCAATTGATTCTGAAAGTGAAACTGCAACTTAGGGTTTTATGAGGAAACCCTAAATGTTCAAATTTCAAATTTTGAAATTATGATCCAGGGGATAGATGCACTAAGTTGAGGCGAGTAAGTTGGTGCAGTTAGATTTATGAAAATCCAAATTTACCCCTTGAAATTGAGCTTGCAGAAATATGGACTGGTACTTCTCGTATTGGTTCTGGTTTCCTGGTTTTCTAGTACTTCTGGTTTTCTGGTACCAGTAAAAACTAGGGTTTGACTTTCCAGAGTATATGACCACTAAAAATGTGTGCTAAAGGTGCCAAAGAGTTCCCTAGGCTAGGGAACACTTTTATAGATGGTTTTTAGGATGATATTCCTCTTGAACAAAAGCCCTAATTTTCTTGTACGACAACAATGACGTTTTTATTTATCTAGTGAAATATGCTCTCTTCATCTTATCTCTGAAACCATGTCAAGGTTTAAGATATTATTAGGTTTCTTTTCAATTTACTAGATAACCATAGCATAGGTAGGATCACTGAGAGAAACACAATCACAAGATACACAATATTTATCTTGGGAAACCCTCATGGGGAAGAAAACCCAACAAAACTTATTTAATATAGATAGCCAATACAATTCTAAGACAATAAACCAAAATGGTAAAACAAAACACTAGAGAATATACAACACTGAGCAATGTTCCTCTCTCTTTCTTATTCCCCCAACTACAACTACAAAACTTGTGCATTGGATGAGCTAATGACTAAGTGATATAATGAGGCATTGGAATCCTTTATTTATACAAACTGGAAGGTGATGGAAGGGTGTCTCTTCAATGGTCAAGGCCAACTTGTCTTCAGTTAAAGCCACTTTAATTAGCCTAGGGGATGACTTCTCAATTTTCATATTATATTTAGGGTTTGACCAATCCACAAAAGGGGATTTGGTCAATTACAATGATCGACATGATCAATCCATAAAAGGGGATTGATCTAAATAATAATAACTCAATAATAAATAGAATACTCTTTGCAATTACAATATTTGAACAATATTTATTTCATAGAGTCCATTAGTCCTCTGACTTAGTGCATCTGCAACTTTATTTTCTTTACCTTTGATGTGTCATACCTTGAAATCAAATTCGCTTAAGAAGGCCAACCATATTGCTTTCCTTGCATTGAGGTCTGGTTGACTAAATAAATACCTTACGCCACTATTTTCATTTAATAACATAAATTTTATTACCATTAAATAATGTCGCCCACGTTTTTAATGCATGATAATTCTAAATCTTGAGTCACATAATTTCGTTCATGTTCTTTCAGTTTGAGTGATTCATAACAGATGACATGTCCTTATTGTGTTAGTACTCCTCCTAATCCTTTATTTCTTGCATCCACACAAACTGTAAAATACTTATCGGGATACACTACCTTTAGGACAATTGTCGTGGTTAACAATTCTTTTAATTTATCAAAGTTGTCCTCACACTTTTGTGACCAAGTAAATTTTATTCCCTTTTCCTGTAGTGAGGTAATCGGATATGCAATCTTGGAAAATCCTTCGATAAATATTTGGTAATAACCAGTAATTCCCATAAATGATACGATGTCTTTTACATCCTTAGGGATAAGCCATTCCATAATGTCTTTTATCTTTTCTAGATAAACAACAATACCATCTTCAGATATTACGTGTCTGAAGTACTGTATTGTCCTTTTATCAACCTTAGCATACAACATATATTCCTTTAAAGTTTGCAATACTATTTTTAGATGTTCTTCATGTTCTTCTTCTACATTTGAGTAAATTATAATATCATCGATAAAACCAACACAAATTTATCCAGATATTGGCTCAATATATTATTCATCAAACACATAAAGGTTGTTGGTGAGTTAGTAAGCCCGAATGGGTTACGACAAACTCATAGTGTCCATAACGTGTTCCAAAAGCTTTTTTATTTACATATTCATCCTTTATTCTGACTTGGTGATAACCAGACCTTAAATCTAGTTTAGAAAATATATTTCCCCCTCCAACTTGGTTAAAGGGGTCGTTAATTCTAGGTAAGGGATACTTATCTTAATTGTCATTTTATTCAGTTGTCGATAGTCAATACATAGTCTCAAAGTCCCATCCTTCTTCTTAACGAATAAAACTGGTGCTCCCTAAGGCGAAACACTTGGTGTGATATATTCCTTATCCAATAGTTCTTGTAACAAAATTTTCAGTTCTATTACCTCGAGTATGCTCATTCTATAAGGTTCCTTATATATTGGGAAGATCTAGGTAGTAGATTGATAGAGAAATCTATCTCTCTCCTTGGAGGTAGTTCTAGTATTTCATCTACAAATACATCTTTGAACCCATGTAGGACTGTAAAGTATTCTAAAATCGGTTTACTTTCTTCTATTAGAAGATTAGTTACTTGTAAAACATAAATTTGGTAACCTTTGTTCATGCTTTCTTAAATTGCATCGATGATATTTGCCTAACAAAAACTGGTTTTCTGATTCCTTGTACCATTCTAACTATGCTATTTTCATCTTTGTACACAAACAAATTTTCGTAATAGTATATCACTTTATGTCTCTTTAGGTAGTCCATGTCAATGATTATATCATAAGATCCCACATGTAATATGTTTATATTTAACTTTATATTTTGATTGTCTATGATTAAATCACAATAAAAAATAAAATCTGTTACTTTTCTTTTGGTGCATGTTGCTAACTGCACTAACCATGACTTAGCATGCTTTACTTTATTTAGCTTGTTCAATTCAACTAAAGCGGGAGAAATATAATTCGGACTAGCTCCTTGATCAATTAGTATAGAGATATTATGGGAATAAATTTTACTTTCGATTTCCACAATAGTGTATTGATGATTGTCTTCCATCTAGATCTGCATTGATTTTATGCACACTTCTACCAACATATCCAACCGTCAAAGTCTCTTGAAGGTTATGGATTGAAATTCTTGATATGGAATTTAAGCATGGACAATTTCTCCTCAGGTGAGGTTCTCCAAATTCCCAACACTTCAATGGTTCTCTGGGACTGTCCCCAACCTTCTAGACTCCCAGGTTAGCTAGTCTATTTCCCCCTTGGGAATTCTTTATATTTGAATGGTAATATTTCCTTTGGAAACCTTTCACCATATTATGAAAAGGCGTTGGTTGGAAGCCTTTCTTACATTGATTCAATCTGTCTTGTTTCTTGTCTTTCCATGCCTTGGGGATTTTAGATCTATGTTTTTACTGATCATAGCACATCTGAGCCTTTCTAAATACTTCATTTCAAGACTTGGGATTGTAAAATTCAATTCTGTCCTTGTAAAACTATGGTATACAAGTCAGGAACCTTTGCATCTTCACTTTGTCTTCTTTAATGTATGGTACAAACCTCAACATATCTAGAAATTGATTTACCATATCATCCATGTCCATTTGTCCTAGTCACAGTTAGTAGAATTCTTTAGTTTTTCTTTCATAATAACTTTTTGATAAGTACTTCTTGAAATATTTTTTTAAAATTTGACCATTCCATTCGTTTTTCTTTCAATCCCTTGGCTAATTTTAGGTCTTTCCACTAGATACTAGCTTTTCCTTTTAAGTTGTAAATGACCATTATGACTTTCATATTACTAGAGTAGTTATAAATCTAGAAGTGTTTCTTTATATCTAGTAACCATGCTTCAATATCCTCCCCAATATTTAATTCTCCATCAAAGGTGGAAGGTTTTATTTTCTTGAATTCACCTTCCAGGTGATCCACTTGTTTTATTTTCCTTCCTGTAGATTCTTTATTTTCTTTCATGTGTGTGTCTTCAGAAGAACTGTCCTCTTTTTCTGTTTCATGACTAGAATTTTTAGAGGATTTTTTTCTTACCACTTCCACTTTTTCATTGTCCTTGGGACTCTTCTTTGTTACTATACTGTGTATCAACATTTTGTTTATTTCTAGCTGATATTCCTGTGCTTTCTTCAACTTTTCATTATCTTCTTTAAACACTTGTAATTCCACGATAAGGTTTTTCATTATTTCCAAAACCTAGGTGGATGAACTTCCTTCACTGTTATGCTTAGGGTCTTTAGGACACTCTTGATTTGGATTCCCTTCAGGTCTATTTTCTTCTTCATTATGTGCTGACATTTTCACAATAGAAAAATTGTTGTTCTGTTTGTAACAATAAATGTGTTTGTTAGATTTTCTTCAAGGAAAAAAAAAATTGAATTCTGGTGCTGCCCTGATGTCCATGCGTTGTAACCTACAACTCTGATACCATATGTAATGTACCCTAAAATTCACAAAATAAAAATGGAGGGAGCACGATCGTCTAAACTATCACGACAATTGTCGTGAAACAATGAATAATTAAATCCTAATCCAGTTAATGTACCTGGAAAAATCAGAATCATCCTACAAGGTGTGCAAGGGATCTTAAGATCCATACACTTTTTTCCATAGGAATTACTGCTAACATTATCAAAGTGTTTGTTAATATAACAATGGCTAGGCATGTCAAGGTCCATAGCTTAGGCCTAACCAGTGAAAACCACCCATATAAGTATATCTATACCATTAACATAACACAAGGCACTCTTAAACTACAACTCATAGAATTCCTAGTTACATTACCAATCATAACACGACGCACTTATAAACATACAACTCATATAATCCCTAGCTATTTTATTAAACATTACAAAAGAAACTTATACAATAAAACTCATATAAGTCCTAGATATGTTAATAAACATATCATAAGGAACTTGTAAAATACAAATAACTATACCCATACTCTAAATTAATATTTAGTAGCTCACCCTTGAACACTAGTGGACAAAGAGAAAGGACTAGGTTCTAACCAACATGTCCTAACTTCCGCACTAGGAGTCTGGTGAGGTTCCAAAGTGTTTCAAAATGTTGAATTAAACCTAGGATTAAAGGCATAAGGTTGGAACCCTGTTACCTATACTCTTGTCTGCATCAACCATAACTCCTGTCCTGTGAGCAATTCGATAACCATTAGCTAACCAATTATTGGATGGTCAAAACCTAGACTTGGCATAAACTTGGTTGTAGCCTTTAATGGAGGTAGCTCACCTTGTTTCCATGCCTCAATTTTTTCCATGGGAGATATACTACGAGCTTTCCACCTCACCTACCTTCACATGGAAGCGAGAGGTTGGTGTACCCTCCATCCTTCTCCACTATTAGAGGAACGTAGTGTAATTACCCTCACATTCATTTTCATTCATTTTTTTGGTTTTCTTTGTGTTTTGCTCTACGACAATAGGGTTAATAGACTGTGGTAATTCATGGTGGTCATGGGATGTCTATTGCCTTTGATAGTATTCTCGTCTCTCTGGATAGGACTAGTGTCAAGGAATTTAGTCGGTTTCCTTTGCGACACATAGGTCACTTTCTTCCTCTCGACCTATATGAGGTAAGATTCTTCCCTATGTATATCATTTCCATACTTGTTGGTTAAATAGGGAATTACACTTACATTTGGGAGAACATATTACTCTATTTTAATATGATTTAACCATTTCTTG
>ML780867.1:1601287-1647624 GCA_009831015.1 Picea engelmannii | reverse complement strand
TGTGGTTTTCTCCCACTTTGGGTTTCCACATAAAACATTGGTGTACTGTGTACTGTGTATGTGTATGATTATTCATTTGTTCACTGTTTATTTACTCTGCAACTATTGGATCATAATGTTGCATTGATATAACACTTGCATTTTGTGGTTAAAATTGATTGTATTTCTCTATTACTGATTCACCTCCCCTCTCAGTAATCCAACAATTGGTATCAGAGAAGGTTCCTTCAAGAAATAGTTTAACCACTGGAAGGATATCCTGGATTATTCTGAGAATGGAGTATCAATTTTTAATGGTTAGAATGGTTTAAAATATGAGATGTGGAGCAGGAGGATGAAAGTATTTTTACAGGAACATGGAAATTATATGTGGCTATTAGTTGTTAGAGGATATGATAGTTCAAAAAGGGAAAAGACTGCAACCAATAAGGAATTGAAGAAGAATAACAAAAAAGAAATGGATTTCATCTGGGAAGGATTACCTAATCCGGTAAGAGAAAAGGTTGGTAAATGTTCATTAGCTAAAGAACTTTGGGATAAGTTAGATGACATATATTCTTCACCCATCACAGATTCAGAAAATGCCAAAGAATATGTAGATACAGATCAAGAAGAATTATGTTCACCATGTCAAACATATTCAGAAGATGAAGAGTACATAATCACCATAGGTATGTTGTTTTGCTATGATTGTGAAAAATGCGAACATCTTGAAATAGAGTGCCATGAAGGAAATGAGATAGAAAAAATAATTGAAAAGGAAGACAATTATTGTGATTTAGATGAACTAAGAGAAGAAAATAATTCACTCAATAAAGAATTCATAAAACAAAAGGAAAGTGTTCACATTTTTGAAGAATCCCAACAAGTCATCAAGAACTTAACAACTCAACTGGAAGAATCCATAAAGATCGAAGAAAATATTGAATATCAAAAGAAGTATTTGGAAGCCAACATAGAAGAACAGAAGGAAGAAGCATAAATGAGAGAGAAGATACTAACATATCATATTAAGGAAAGAACTAATGATCTAAACCATTTTGAGGCAGAGTTTGGTCAAGAAGAGAAAGGACTTGAAGAAGAAATAATCACGTTAAAAATTTAGCTTGGAGAAGCGAAAAGAACAGAAGAAGTCACAAAATCTCAGATCATGAAGAAAGAAGAAGAGGTTGAGAATATTGAAGAATAATTTGTCACATTAAGAAGTAAAATCGTTAAGATCAACAAGAACATTTAAGAGATACAAACATCCACAACAATTATAGAGAATGAAGATAATCACTCTAGGTTGCTAGAAAAGAAGAATGAAGAAAAAAGAAAGAGTTATGTATAAGTAATCAAAGGAAATAATCATGGTCAACCATAATCTGAAAAAACTATTGAAGATACATGTACAAGAAGACCATCCATGTTCAAGCCAAAAAGAATCTTCAATCATGATCATGATCAGTCAAGGCAGAAATTCAGAAGGACTACACCACAAAGAAGATCATTCACTCCCAGGTATGCAAATTTCTTTTATGGTCATTGTTTTTATTGTACTCATTTTGGACATAAGGTTGCAGATTGTAGGGATTATAAAATAAATGTTAGTAAGAAGTGCCTATGTGGCCCACATAACATTGAATGTTACAAATGTCATAACTATGGACACATAACTATTGATTGTAGAAGCATGCTCGATACTTCCATGAAAGATAAGATTGATATCAGATATAAAAAAGTATGGATAAGAAAATAGGAAGAACATGTGAACAAAGATCAGGTACTAGCAATCACAAGATTGGCAATAAAAAAATATGAAGAAAATTCTACAGAGAAAAAAAAAGATGTCAGATACATAAAGGTTTGGAAAATAACTGAAAGAAAAGAAGGACAGGTAAATAAGGAACATGTTCAAGAGATCGTACTTTCAGACATTGTAGTGAAAGATGAATCCATAGATAGAAAGAAATAAGTCAGATCTCAAAGAGATGATGAATCTACCAATGAAGATGATGATGAATCTATCAATGAAGATGATGATGAATCTATCAATGAAGATGATGATGAATACACATCATAGCAGGAATTGTTCTGAGCCGTCCAACTTAGAGACTCCTAGGTACTATGAATATAAGACAGGGGGAGTATAAGTGATAATTGTGACATACCAAAGAACCATCCTTTGAGCAGTTTGCAAAGTTTGAGAAGATAGATTCAGAGCAGTCAGTTAAAAGAAGTACAGTTTGATAGATTAATCAATACTTCATGATAGTATAGTGATAAATGGGTCAGCATTATGGAAAGTTGTGCAAGTAAAGTTAGTAGGTTTGGACATATATATGACAGTGGACGATAGCATGAATTCATATATTGGTTCAGAGATTGGTTTAGAGACAAAGGAACATTATCATCCTGGATGATAATTACACAAGAAATGGCTCGAACAATTCTAATGGATTCCAAATTGATAGATATTTTTTGGACACATGTAGTGCATACAACAATTCACATTCAAAACAAATTAATGCTCAGAAACAACAATGATAAAACTCCCTACGAACTATGGAAAGGAAGCACAGACAACAACATCTACATCAAGGTAACTTAAGGTAGTATTTTATTAATTGAAATTTGTGTTGATGATATTATTTTTGGAAGTACTAATGACATGTTAAGCCAAAAATTTGCAAAGGATATGCATAATGAATTTGAAATGTCATTACTTGGAGAACTATACTTATTTCTGGGTCTTTAGATATGTCAAAGCAACCAAGGAATTTGTATTTCTCAAACTAAGTATATCAGAGAAATTCTAAAGAGGTTTGCAATGGAAGATTGCAAACTAGTTACCACTCCTATGCAAATTGGTTGCAAGTTGAGAAAAGATGATGATTCAAAGTCTACAGATCAAAGACAATATAGGTCAATGATTGGTATCTTACTATATGTGACAATATCCAGACCAGATGTAATGGAGGAAGTTGGACAAGTGGCACGATTTCAAGAAACACCAAAGGAATCACATGTATTAGAAATAAAGAGGATTTTCATATATCTCAAAGGAACAAAAGAGTTTGGATTATGGTATCCAAAAGGAAAGGATCTATCACTTATTGCCTACATAGATGCATATTTGGAAGGTTGCATTGATGAACGACAAAGCACCAGTGGAGCAACGTTCTACTTGGGTGAGTTTTTAGTATCATGGTTAAGAAGGAAGCAATGACCAATATCCTTATATACAACCAAGGTAGAGTATATTGCAGAAATAGGATGTTGTACACATGTTCTATGGATGAAACAAACTCTGAGATATATACAGATTGAGTATGATTATCCCATTCAAATATATTGTGATAATACAATAACCATCAATATCTCAAAGAACTCGATGATGCACTCCAAGACAAAGCACATTCCAATCAAGTATCACTTTCTACGAGAACAGGTTACAAAGAAGAACATCAAAGTTGAATATGTAGGAATGAAAGAACAAGTGACATACATCTTTACAAAAATGCTTCCACGGGAAGCCTTTCGGTATCTATGCTAGAGACTTAGAGTAATTTCTATTCCAAAATGAATTTTTTTGAATGCTTATCTTATATGTCTTAGATCTACACGAGGAAGCACCATAAAGAGGAAAGTTCAGGTTGGGAGATAAATTTCAGGAAGAGTTCAGTCAGGGGGAGTATCCCCGTGGACAACTCAGTTAGGGGGAGAAGTCCCATATGGAAAGATACCTTTGCCATTGATGACAAATGGGGAGAGATTTATCAGATGTAGGCTTAGAGAAAGAGAACAGAGGCATGGTTCCAGGGGGAGCGATGGTCGTAGAGGGAGAATGAGTGATATGAATTCAGTATTGCATTAGAGTGTTTCCATCAATGCCAAAGGGGGATATTGTTGATTATTTGGGTTGGTTTTCATTGATGTCAACCCTTGAAGAAAGTTCAGTAGCAAATTTAGGTAGCACAAAGGTTTGGGTAATGGAACCAAGTTTGTTTGATGGACAATGGTATGAGTTTTGATATTTTTTTAGGTAAGACTATTCGATATGGATAGTACATGTCATTCCATTTCCGGTGGTATGTGTAGCGTCACATAACTCCTCATGGTTTGAGAGTTATGGTCATGTGAATTTGGAGAAAGGTTTAGGTAATGGACCCAAGTTTGTTTGATGGATAATGGTATGAGTTTTGATATATTTGTAGTAAGAATATTCTATATGGATAGTAAATTTCATGTCGTTTCCATTTGTATGTGGAATGTCACATAACTCCTCATGGTTAGAGAGTAATGGCCATGTGAAGTTGGAGAACCCTCATGAGTCATCTAGAAGCCCCAAAAGGTCAAAGTAGTCAAAGGGGTTTAAAAGATTTTAGAATGTAAATAATAAAGTGAAGTGATGAGTGTACTATAAGTAAAAATGAATACAAAATAAATTATTTAAATAATAAATTTAATGGAGAAATTGCTAAGTGGACAAGTGGTTAGAAGTGGTTTAACCCTAAAATAAGGAAAGTGTGTTAAGATGGTTAAAAGGTAAACCCTTGAGGAAGCTACATGAAAATATAAATAAGAGTCAAGGATCTCTCATTTTAATCACAATTGAGCATATTGAATATCTACGGGTGATTGAGGTAACCAAATTATATCTAAGCTGAATTTCATAGGGAAGGTGAAGTAAAGAAGGCTGAAATTGAAGGGAGGATAAGTTCTTTTGATGATGCTTTCTAAAGTATGTTATTTACAGGTCATCCCACCATTTTTGAAATAACAATTTTTCTAGAATGATTCAAATCATGAAATTGGGAGGTAATTGAGGAAACATATCCAAATAGTTGTGATATAAATTTAATCTTGTGGGTTGTTTTATTTTTGGAGTTACACGCCATGGAAAATAGGGTTTGTAGCTAGTCGTGAAACTAGTCTAAAACAAGTGTTTTGGGTAAAAACATCGTAACTTATTTATAACAAATCCAAATTCACTAAGAACAAATGTGTTGGTTAGAGTACAGTTTGTAGTATTCTGTTTACAATTTTCATATCCATACAACAAATATTCCTTGCGAGGCATGCTCTACAAGTTCGCTCTATAGAATAAGCCAAAATTCAACAAGGTATGTGTAACATCCCGCTCTGGCGCACTAAGAAAAACTTATTCTTTGAGGACACTTGCTCGCAAGTGATCTGGACTTTTATAATGTTAAACCATTTATACTTGATTATGATGTGATTGACAGACGACATGATGTTTTACTATTTGATGTAGACAGGTGCTATTGACTCAGTTTTATTGAGTGTGCAGGGTTTTTGACCTTGAGGATGCAGAGGCATCGGTGGAACACCTTGGACTCCGGATTGAGTTAGGGAGTGTGTTGTTTGGGTTGATTTATTTACTATGATATTTCATTGACTTGATGATTTGACGTTGACATGTTCTGACACGATTGTCGATGATGCAGGTTGACGATAGCTTGCCGACCAGACTCACATATGGAGTAAAGGGGCCACACATGATTTCCAAAGAGGTTGAGGGAGAGGGGTGGACAACAGCCCTGCCACCGCCTACTAGCACTCCCGTCGTGGCTCGAACTGTAGGTTAACGATTACCTAGTTCAAGAGGATCCACGATGCCATGAGGGAAGACTGCAAAAGTCGCTCACGATGATTCTAAGGGGCATGCAATAAGGCGGGGGCCTTATTCCTTAGAATCCTTAGTCTCCCACAAGTTCACCTGGTGGAGTGTTGACTCCAGGGGTTATAGATGTCTACCAATCAGTCCAGTTGGTGAGTGGCAGCCTTGGGGCACGTGGTGCATCCTGAAGGGCACGTCGCACAAAAGAAACACAAGAAGCGAGTGGCACCCTTGGAGCACCTGGTGCATCCTGAAGGGCACGTCGTGCAAAGGAAACAAACGAGGCAAGTGGCACCCTTGGAGCACGTGGTGCATCTTGAAGGGCATGTCACATTGATGTGGATGAAGGAAACAAACCTAAATAGCCCTAAGACAATAACGCCTTAATAAATTCTTAAAACGATACCCCTAAACAAATCATCGTCCAGTTCAAAATCTAAACCTAAGTCAAGAAAAAAAAGCTTCTCTAAGATAAAAAATTTGTTTAACCTTAAGGAAAAAGGCCCTAACTCTAACTCTAAAAAGAGACTAACCCTAATTCTAAATGAAATATCTCCTATGAATCTTGACCTAATCCTATACCCAAATATCATTAGTAATAACAATTAACCCTAATAACCATTAAAATAATTAAGAAAAACATCATTATGAGATTTTAGGCTAGAGTTCACACCTCAATGTAGTGCAAGGAGAATACAATTTTTAGAACGTACTTGAGCTCTAGTTCTTGGATTTATTAGCGTTAAATTCATCCAACTACAACCAATATATCAACAGATACGTTTTAGTTAACTCAGACAATAAATTTCATTGAAGGCCTCTCCTTCTTTAAACGCAACCTGCAATGAGAGTTCATTAACATATTGAAAGCATAACTCCCTTATGAACGCAATAGTTTTTCAAAAATTAAACTAATTCATAAATAAACGAATACCAAAAGCCATAGTTTTGATTGACAGAACGCATAACCATCTGTGAATAAATTGAATGCTTAAGGGAATAAACTATATTCCGTAAAACTCATACATAAACTCAAATTGAACCAATAGTAATAAAATTATTTAACGAGTTGGAGTATAAAAACAAATATATGTGAATTTAAAAATAAAATGAAAAGATGCTTAGTGCATTTACCTTTTTCGGGTTTTTAAAAAAAAAAAGAAAAAAAAGGAAAATAATTTTTGAGAAACATGGGGGATGAGTGACACTTGTAAGACAGAATTTTTAGAGGGTTTTTCATTAAAACCTAAAATAAATGTGATTTAGGAAAAAAAAACTCGATAAAAAGAAAGGGGCATGGGGGAAAGGGGGAGGAGTTATTAGGTATTGTTATGCTACTGAAATTGAAAACTGGACTGATTGCTTGTGAGGAGTTGGGGATTTTATCAGCTGTATTAGAGTGGTAGCTTAGCCTTGGAGGTGAGTTGGGAAGCTAGGTATACTATATGGACTGTGTGTGGCCCCTTTGCGTCTTGGGGGGCTAAGGGGGAAGCAGAGTACCCCTAGCGTTTGACTGGGAGGTATCGGTGTAGTCTCTACGGTCAGCGAGCAGGAGCGGCATGGAGAAACAACGCGGGATAACATCTTCGAGTTATTTGCCGCCAGACCCAGGTATGCATGTGCATTGTTTAAAAAAAAATGGGATTGTTGAGTTGTATATGAATTCTTAAGATGATTGATTGATGGGTTAAGTTTATGATGATTCCATTCCCTTTGTTGTTCTCTGCGTTGTCGTTTACTGTCATTTACTCTACAATCCTTCTCTGCCTGTTGTTTATCTCGGTGTTGACTGTTTTAAAAAAATAAAAAAATAAAATAAGAAATTACGTTGGGGTTTATCTCAGCGTTTGGAGGGTCAAAAATTCTCTGCGTTTGGGCGTTTATCCTAGCGATGGATGGTTAAAATTTTGTGTTTGGTTGTTGTCTCCAGCGGGGCCTTACTTTTTGTTGGAATGCGTTTGCATGGAAAAATTAAACCTAACTCTGCGTTGATTTTTTTTGGGACCTGCGAGCCTTTCGGTCAGATGTCCCTATGGCCTTGGCCTTCTTGTTCTGTAGTCAGCCCCTTGTGCTTTGTGATACGATGGGCCTTTAAATTCCCTCCACGTCCGCCTCCTTTGGTATCTGCTTAATTTCAGTAATGTGGCTGCGAGTCTTCCTGTAGCTTCTTTCGTACCGAGGCCTGCGATCCTTCATCGTTTCACACCATGATTTTATTACTGCGCCACGTGCAGAGACTCTGGCTGCAATCTTGTGGCTGACGGAAAAATTTTGGGCATCAAAATTTCATTCAGCGTTGATATGAGAAACAAACTATACCCTCCCACGAATGCATGTGGGCATTAACCTTAAGCTTCCATAATTTAATACTGGTCAGTGAGTTCGACCCTTTTGAATTTGGTTACAGGGCTTGAATGTGACTGCGTGGAATGCCCTTCTGGGGTGTTCTAAACCTCAGCACAGCGAACCCTTACAGGCTCGATGTTCCTATCTTTCTCATAGAGTAGAGAAAATACACGCTCAAGGGTTGATTGCTCCAGTCCCACGTCCTATTCATTTGCGTGTTGTATACCCTCTGTCGGCATTTTAAATGCCAATTCCCGCGCATGAATGGCGCCCCTGTACCCATTAATGGAAATTCCTTATGACTGTGTTGGTCATAATAGCTTTTATTTATGACTGGGTCGAGTGTAATATGGGCATATCTGCTCCGGTTGTTAATTGGTAAGTTCGTTGTTACCGGTTGCATTTGGTGTAAATCGCCCATTCTGTGCCCTGGTATTTATATGTATAATTCTCCTTTCACTATTAAAGGTAGGGCCCCTGTTATTTACACTTGTAATGCTAACATGAAACATATATTCTTCACTACCGAAACAAAATCAACTTTTAAATATTTAGTGTGGGAAAAACGCTTTTGTTCGCAGGTTTTTCTTATTTATTTCGATTCACATTTGGAATTATTTTTAGAAGTCTTCGAAACGAGAATGAAAGTGTGGTCTCCATTTTGAATAGTGAATATATGTTGTTGTTTTTCCATCATTAAAAATGGTTTCATGATTTTACTAAATTGATAAAATAATGAGATATCGTTGATTTATCTTTCATTGTATATAATTGGTTGAAAAAAAAAGAGGGATTTTTAATTAATATAAATTAGTGGAATATGAAAATTGAAATTGAAATTGGTTATAATTATTGGATTATGAGTGTCATACAGGATAAATCTAGATGGTTGGGAGGCAGATTGTTATTCCCCCACCTAAATTCAATCGCATTAATGACATTAAATTACAAACTCTTACCCAATTATTGTATCTCCTTATAATTGTAGTAAGGCATTGTAAGTTCCATTAAATAGAATAATATTGTAAGTAAGGCATTGTAAGTTTAGATTTGTATGTTTCTTATGATTGGTAATTATACATCACCTTCTTATGGATATATAACACCTTTTTTTTGATTAATTTTAATTATATTCTTGGGTGCCACGTTTAATAACGGTTGTCTACATTCATGAATCTGAACATCGTTTAAAGGAATCTTTTAAGTTGGTAATAGGTGAGTCACCATTAAAATTTCCAAGTCCATCAACATCCTTAAAAATAGCAGCGCAACGAACGGTTATCACTGATGCTAATAATTAGGGAATGCCAGATTTCAATGCGATTATTCGTGGTGGAATGTAAATGCCAAGTGGGATGTTAGGGTTAAATTATTTTCGTATAATAGTAATCTAAAATGAAATGCTTTAAGAATTAATTGTTGGCAGCATACAAGAGGTGATTTAACTGATATTTTGTTGCAATGTCATTTAACGTGAATGTAATATGTTGGGGAGTGGTGAAAAGTGATAACATGTGATTGTAATGTCTGGAACCAAGTATAATAAGAATTCATGACTTAATAATGGGGATTTGAGATTTATTTGGATTACCTTATGTTCATTGTACTCGTTGATTCCTGAAATCATAACTGGAGTAAGTGGTCTGTAATTAATCACAGTGGATTCATTCACGATGCCTTGTCTTAATGTTAGATGGTCGTTGTCTAGGTCCGTCTGACTTGTGTCTCCCGTAGAGGTTGTGGTTTTCCTTGACTTGTAGTACATGGTTGTCTAGCATTGCGTGGTCTGCTTGTGTCGGGCGGGGTGTAGACATCTCCATGTAGCCTTAGTATGTTATTCTGAGTGTGTAATTTTTTTCTGTGGAAGGAATCCAGTGCCGTATCAAGAGTCTCGAGCCCTTTAAAGGCAGGGTTTCCACTCTTGCGACACACCTGATGAAGATTACTAGTTTATGCTTGAGCAGTCGGCCAGGAGCCTATCTGACCTTCTCTCTCTCCGAAGAAGAGGACTAAGATTAAACACCCTTCTTTTCTGTGCAGAAATAGTACACTCTACTACTATGGATTCTTCCATATGTGACTGTACTGTGCCTAACACCATGTGTCATTTTCTTCTTACAGTTGCTTGTTGTGCGACTTATGTCAGTGTCGTTTTCTGCTTGCAGTTACTTGTTGTGTGTCTTATGTCTTCTTGTTGTGATCATCGTGGTTGCGTCTTGTTAGTCGTCGAGTGGCGATGTAGAGTCAAGTATGTCTATTCCTTTTTACACGCGCGCACACACCTTAAACAAAAAAAATAAAAAAATCGCACCTCTTATCAGAGCTGTTGTCGTAACGAGGAGGGTACTTACAGTATGCTATTTTTTCTATAACTCCTTTTCTTAGAGGTTCCAAGTAGTGAAATCTGGAGGAATTGCATAAAATACATTGAAGAAAATTGTGTACCATTTTTAAACCTTTATTCATTATAGGTACATACTTATGATTATTTCAGGTTAGGGTTGTTGACTAATCCAAAACTAGTCATGTAAGACTAAAGTAAATCTTGATGAAAATGATAGTCTCTTGTTGTTAAAGTTAAGGAAGGTTTGAAGGTATGTGATAATATACACTAGTTTTTTTTAATATTTACAAATCATATTTGGATGATGAAATTGATGAGGTCTTTTAGTTAAGGTACACGTTGGGTACATGGTTGAGACAAGTAGTTGATGAGTTGGCACATACATGAGGTGTATAGTTGATGATGTTGGTACATATTGATGAGTCATATTTGATGAGTAGTTGATGCATGATTGGTACATACTTGGTACATGGTTGGAGGCACTTGTTAGTAGTATTGTTGACATATTGTTTATGGATGATGTAGCATACTTGTCTTGGTATATTATTAGAAGCACATATTGATCTTGGTGATGATTATGAGTTGTTGTGTTAAGCTTGGTTGATGCACATCTTTGAGAGTTGTCTTGGTGATTGATATTGGTGAGTAGATTTGATTTGGTTGATAATATTGATGAGACAGGTTTTTGTGATAGGTTTTTTGGAAAGGTTGTTGTGACATGTTATTTGTATAGGTTTGGTGCATGGTTGATGCACTTGTTCATGATACAGGTTGAGGTACAGGTTGGTGCATGGTTGATGAAATTGTTTATCATACAAGTTGATTAAAGGTTAAGGTACAGGTTGATGCATGGTTCAAGTTATTTTTAGAGGTTGTTTGGTGTAGGTTGATTGATATAGGTTTACAAAAGTATATCTCATAGTGATAGTGTGATGATGGTTCCATCATTCTACTTATACGTCACGGTGGTTGGACATGGCAAGGAGAGGTGGTTGTAGCCACCTTGCAGTTGTATATGAATAAAATATGGGGTTGTAACCTCCTTTTGGTTGTAGCTAGAGAATTGGGGAGTTGGAGCTTCCCTTGGGTTGTATCCTGAGAAAGTAGGGGGTTGGAGCCTCCTTCCAGTTGCAGCTAAAAAACAAAGGAAGTTGGTATTTCCAATGAATGTAATTATTAAAGACATATAAGAAAAAACATTATGTGGTTTTCTCCCACTTTGGGTTTCCACGTAAAAACACTGGTGTACTGTGTATGTGTATGATTGCTCATTTGTTCATTGTTTATTTACTGTGCAACTATTTGATGATAATGCTACATTGATATAACACTTGAAATTTGTGGTGAAAAATGATTGTATTTCTCTATTACTAATTCACCCCCCCTCTCAGTAATCCAACATTAATTTACCATGGGGTCGATCTCTGTATAATGCATTTCCATACCCCTTCTCTGTTATGTCGATTTCACGTTGAAATCTCATTATGTAAGTTCCCAAGTCCCGTTCTATTATTTCGACACTGTGTTTCATATATTAAAATGTTTACCATGATTTTCCAGGGTTCCTTTACCTAGTCCAAACCCTTCTTAGGTTCTGTAATTACTATAAAAAAATTATCAGTCTCCCAAACCGTAAACCTTCAGGTTACTTCACAGTTCACTCGTGGATGAAAACCCTAAACCCTTTGTAATGTGTTGGTTTGGTTTTGGGATGGTACAACAGTGTATCCCCCATGTTCCTTTAAGGGTGACTTACTATATAATGTTAAGGTCTGGCATCCCATTGTACAAATGATAATTCACTGTGTAATGGGAAATGTTTAATCAATCTTACATATTAGTCCCATGCCCTCCTTTCGCTTTCCCCTAACAAGTTTTAAATTGCATGCATTGGATATGTAGTTTGCTATGGGGTTGAGCCCATAGTGTTTTAAAACGTTATGTGTGCAAAAAAACAGATTCACATAGAGTCGTATCCCACTTTAACTTCTCATTAAGCTTATGTGTATTGTTTACCTCCATTGGAGCTTATTCTGTATTGAATAATCATTCTTTGTTTGATAAATTCATTACAATATGGTTTCCTCTTGTACACTCTATGTGGAATAATACTTGTAGAGTGTTTTGTCAAGATTCAATGGCCTGCCTGTGTAATAAAGGGACTCTATTTAATATTATTATCCCACATTATTTTTGGCCATCTGTAGATATGTGATTCATACTTCAAGTACTATTCTCTAGTTATTGAAAATCCATTCCGTGGGTATCCATTTTACTTTATTACTCTTTCACTTTATCAATTTAGTTTCTATAGGTTATCATGATTATTTTTGCAAATGAAAGATTTTGCTTATGCTTATGCTTGTGAAATGTGTTAATATCTTACAAGTATAAACATTTCTCATGGGTCCCTTTTTTCTTGCAAGGTAACCCATCAGGTGGACAACGCACCCACTTCCCTTCTCTATCTTGGATTGGTGGTTTCACAAGATGGCAAGGATACCTCTCTCAGCATTGAAACCCAAGTTATTTAAATTATTTACTTTGTTGCAATTTTGGAAATTTTTTACTTTAATAATTTACTAAATACCATTTGTTTGTTTTTTACAGGTTTAGGAGGCACCCCATACACTTGGAGAGACACTCCGCCTGTCCATAAAAGGTATTCGAGTTCCATCTTCTTCCCCAGTTCTTGCGGTAACTCGTGGACAGTCTTATGTAGTTCGTTTAAATTTATATTTTCATTTAGATAGGGAGTCCTGGTATTCGAGGAACACAATTGTAAACTTAGATTATTGATGGTAATAAAGATGTAAGCCAACTTTGTCAAATGACCTATACTGTATCATGTGCCTTTTATTATTTGACAAAACATATAATGGGACTGTTTTTTTTGTTATATATATATATATATATATATATATATATATATATATATATATATATATATATATATATATATATATATTGTTAATAACATGGTATAATAGAACTATTATTATTTTTTTTTATCATAACAAGAACAAATATACAATAGTTTTATTCAAGATTACATATATCAATATTCATATACATATAAAAGTATACTGTAATAACATGCTATCACAACTACTCTACATAGTGGAAACCATATCAACTAATATGGCTATAGAATTATTTTAAAAATATTTGTTTATAAACACAATGACAAATATATGACAACAACTGTACAAATGCTACACATCATTAACATAGTACCAATTTTAAAATACACAGCTGAAAAAACATATATGAAAAAGTTGATGCTCAATAACAAATGGAACAACCATGTTCTGCCCAACCGTAGAACAGAACAACCACAATCACGTGCCCTGATCACCCCCTATCTTGACCATGAGTCCATAAGGGAAAACTGATTTATCCTCAGCTATAGTTGTTGATTATTCGGGTTGGTTTTCATTGATGTCAACCCTTGAAGAAATTTCGGTAGTGAATTTCGGTAGAGCAAAGGTTTGGGTAATGGACCCAAGTTTGTTTGATGTATAATGGTATGATTTTTAATACATTTAAAGTTAATACTATTATGGACGGATAGTACATGTCATTCCATTTCCGTTCGTATGTGGAACATCACATAACTCCTCATGGTTAGAGATGTATGGCCATGTGAAGTTGGAGAACCCTTATGAGTCATCTAGAAGCCCCAAAAGGTCAAAGTATCCAAAGTGGTTTAAAAAAAGAAATTATTTAAATAATAAAGTGAAGTGATGAGTGTACTATAAGTCAAAGTGGATACAGAAGAAATTATTTAAATAATAAAGTTAATGGATAAATTACTAAGTGGACAAGTGGTTAGAAGTGGGTTAGCCCTAAAACAAGGAAAGTGGCTTAGGAGATTTTTGAAGGTAAGTAATGAAGTGAAGTGATGAATGTACTCTAAGTCAAAGTGGCTACAAAAGAAATTATCTAAATAATAAAGTTAATGGAGAAATTACTAAGTGTTCAAGTGGTTAGAAGAGGGTTAACCCTAAAATAAGGAAAGTGGGTTAAGATGGTTAAAATGTAACCCCTTGAGAAATCTACATGAAAGTATACATAAGAGGCAAGGCTCTCTCATTTTAATCACACTTGAGCATATTGAATATCTACAAGTGACTGAGGTAACCAAAGGATATGTAGGCTCAATTTCAGAGGGAATGTGAAGTAAATAAGGCTAAAATTCAAGGGAGGATAAATTCTTTTTATGTTGCTTTTTAACGTTGGTGAATGGCTGATGCACTTGTTTATGGTACAAGATGATTACAGGTCATTTGGTACATGTTGGTGCATGGTTGATGCACTTGTTTATGGTACAAGTTGATTATAGGTTGAATGGTATAGGCTTACAACAATATATCTCACAGTGATAGTGTGAAAGTGGTTCCATCATTTTAGTTATATTTCAGGGTGGTTGGATGGGGCAAGGACATGTGGTTGTAGCCACCTTTCAATTGTAGATGGAGAACATAGGGATTTGTATCATCCTTCTGATTGTAGCCAGAGAATTGGAGAGTTGGAGCTTCCCTCAGGTTGTAGCCGAAGAAAGTAGGGGGTTATATCCTCCTTCTGGTTGTAGCTAGAGAATTGGGGAGTTGGAGCTTCCTTTAGGTTGTATCCTGCGAAAATAGGGGGTTGGAGCCTTCTTCTAGTTTCAGCTCGAAAACAAAGGAAGTTGGTGCTTCCAATGAATGTAATTCTTAAATACATATAAGAAAAAACATTTTGTGGTTTTCTCCCGCTTTGATTTTCCACATAAAAACACCAGCGTATTGTGTATGTGTATGATTTCTCATTGTTTATTTACTCTACAACTATTGGATGATAATGCTACATTGATATAACACTTTCATTTTTTTGTTAAAAAGGATTATTTCTCTATTATTGATTCACCCCCTCTCTGAGTAATCCAACAATAGTCACCATCCATAGTACATAAAATTCTTTGACTCACACTAATAGTTCTCATAACAACAAACAATTCTCAATGCCTCCCAACATACTAAGCAATGTCCTTCCTCCCACATATGTTGTATATAATCTTGTGCCTAGGTCTTTCATTCCTTTCCCTCCTTGGGGAATTTCGCAAATTTACAAATCTCTGATTTTTAGGGGTTGCTAGTGGTCAAATTTCACTTCTTCCACTTGTAAAAATGATTGTTGAGATAACTCAAACATGTTCCCCACTCATGGAGTGATGGTAATCTATTTTTAACCTGGTTGTTCCATTTGTCTTCCAAAATTATTTTATTAAATGTTTGTCTCATACATATGTCCAATAAAAGAGGATAGTTGGGCAAGTCAAATATTTTCCTAATAGTCACTAAATAATTAATTACATAATTAAAAATTCCAAATTCGTATTTTCCATAAATGACAAAAAATTTCCAAATCCGAACTTTCCAAAAACTGAAATTTATTTCAAAATTCCACATAGAATTTAATTTTCCAAAATTTGAGGATATTACATAGGTCAAAAACCTATGCAAGTCATGTTGAAGACATGCAACTAGCCTCTGCAAGTCATGTTGGGGGCACAACTCTAGTCACTCCTAGTCACATGACGCAAACATCACCAATCTCTGCAAGGCATGCTGGAGATCAACTAATAGCCTCTGCAAGTCATGCTAGGAGCAGGTCACTAGAAATTGCAAGTCATTATGGGAGCATGTCACTACAAATTTAAAGTCATGCTGGGGGAATTAATATGATTGAGAAGACTATGCATATAATACGTTAGCCCAATTTCCTTTGTATACTTTGCAAAGGAGATCATCTAACTCATTGGTTCCCTATTATTGCAGTGGTATGAGAAGTAGAGTCCTTGTTGAGTGGCCCTTTAGGTTCAGAGTCATATTTGGTTTCCCAACATTATAATCCTTCTTTTGTTGATACAACGGTCGTTCCGATGAAATCTTCAGCCAACACCACTCCTGTTTTGGGGAGTGATGCATATCTTGACAATGTTGTCTCACATCCTATTCAACCAACATTCGTTCTGATGTAATCTTCAACTGACACCACTCCTGTTTTGGGGAGTGATGCATCTCTTGACCATGTTGTCTCACATCCTATTCAAAAAATGTTCGTTTCGATGTAATCTTCGACTGACACCACTCTTGTTTTGGGGAGTGATGTGTCTCTTGACCATGTTGTCTCACAACCTATTCAACCAATGATTGAATAAGTGGTCGCATCGATGAAATCTTCAGTTGATCCCACTCCTCTCTTGGAGAGTGACAAGTCTAACAAATTTCCATTGTCGATGCATTCTTTGGTCAATCCCACTCTTCGCTTAGGGAGTGATGCATCTTTCGACCACATCCTTATCATTTCTAGTTTTGTACCTTGTACATAAGGCAACATTCCACTCTCTTCGAGTACGCTCCCTCCAAGTCCTAGGATGGCTTCCTTTGATTGGAATGATCTTATAGAGCCTTTCCTTCCTTCTTCTTGAACCTTCCAGATAGTGGGTGTTGGTCGATATATTGTATATGAAGGATCGTCTAGAAGTATTTTATCCTCCTCTTCTTGGGAAGTTTTAGGTTGTCCCAATCTTCTGTGAGATACTTATGAGTTGTTGAATTTTGAAAGAAGTCATGCATGAGAGCCCTAGACTTCCGCATGATATGTTGATGAAAACAACATCCTTCGAGTATTGGTTAAGATCTTTTCCGACTCCCCAAAAAATGAAAATATTGTTGAGTGAACTTGTCTCTTTTACACTCGTTAAATGGATTTGAAAATATGTCTATTTGGTACAAGTTTAACCATTTTCTAGAACAAGTAGACTACTAACGAAAAATGAATACTCTATTCACCTTTAGCTAGAATAGTTCTCGTGGGTATTATTTTATACTTTTTCGGACCCTCGAGACTAAATCTATGAAAAAGGACATTTTTTTGGAGTTATGTTTCATTATTCAACCTCTTTTTGGTTCCCACTTTCTCGATGTAAGCCTCTTACCTCAACAATTTGCATCACTAGCCAAGAAAATCCTTCTATATATTGTTTGCAACTTAACATCATGTACCCTAAGAGGAAACACCCCCCCTAGTGTCCATGCCCTGCATGCACTTCCTTGCATTGAGCATAGGTATGTTTCATTGCTTGGAGCTAGATGCTTACTCATGACACTCGTTTCCTCTCCTATATAATAAAATTTATTTTCCTATGAAAAAAACAATATGGGCGGGAAAAGAATATTATCTCATATCGGTAACAGTCATGTCATCTTTGAACAAAGAACAAACTTTTGAGTCCATTTTCATCCAAAGTTTTAGTTTAGCATGACCTTAGGAATTTGAGCTTGTTATTTAGAGTTTACACCTTTGAATGGTTATTCTTCCAATCCCTATGGAGAGTTTTTTTATTCCTTCGGCATCACAAAGTTTTCTAATCAAGTCTATGCTACCTGAGTTATCCATATATCTCATGATCTTGTTCAGAGGAAGTCTACAAGCATGTGCCAACCATTTATTAGAAATATTGACTTTGCATGTCGGTCATACCCTCAATGTATCTCAAAGTCACACGAAGTTGTGTTGACGGGCGAAAATGACCTCTCATCAACTGGAAGAGCAAGTCTGGTTCGGGGTTGTCTAATTAACCCAAGTCGTCTGGATTGACTCACTCTGACGGGTTTAACGACTCCATTGGCCAATCTAAAAATCCTAAAAGAAACAAATAAACGAAACAAAGAAACAAAATAACTCACTAATTACTAATTACTAATATATATATGTACACACACACACACACACACACACACATATATGTATATATATATAGCTTATTTAAATAATATTTATATGATAGGTCTGTTTATCTAATTTATATATACAAGATATACAAGATATACAAATTATGAGTTTTAATATGAACTCATAAAAAATCAAATGTAAAAATGGTTCTTTTGATGAAAGTAGATAAAGAAAGAAAAAAGTACTATTTCTTTTTGTTTTGTTTTTAATCTATATGCATCTGTAAGATCAAATATCAAACTACTATTTAAACAGAAAAATGTAGACAGTGAAAATTATACTACATATAAGAATTTCTATAATAAATAATAAAATAAAAAGGAACAGACTAACCTATTAATCACTTGAATAATATGCATCCAATTGTTTGTATAAATCGTACATCAGTCCATCCACGAGATAAATCTACTATGCATCTTCACACTATTTGGAATAAACGCCAAACTGTACATTGACTGGTGTATTTAATTGTTAAAATGATAGGACACAAAATAATAACTGTGATATAATAGACTACAAGTAATAACGCATAAGATAAATTTTATAGTTACAACTTGCATTTAATCAATCAACATGTTTAAGGTAAACCTTATAATACAAATTGAATGATCATTCACTATTTTCATATAACTGAAACATAAAATTGTGAACTGTGAAAGAAAAACTATCTTGACGACATAATAATCTGTGAAGATGAAAGCTATTGAGAGTCATCAAATGATCAAGATAAACAAATTATAGGCAACAACAACATTTACAAACAACTAAGGCAGAAATTTAAACATATGTTATGTCCAAATTTGAGTATAAGCTTGTTCACAACTAGCCCCAGGCCAAGATGATGTAATTACAAAAATAATGGGTTTTTAAAGCCTTCAGAAAGGTAACTGTTTCCTCTTTTGAGATCAGATATTGATTACAAAAATAAAAGGGGGATACAACCACCCAGATCATACTAAATCCTCTAAATCTAACAAAATATTATTTCTATTCATACAAAATGTATCAAAGATATGACTAGCAAGTCTGAAAGATGCCTCGAATCAATTGGTAACCATGAACTCCTGAATATCCTGAAAGGAAAAGGAAAAATAGAAATATTTAGATACATATTCAACCATTAATTTGCAAATATCGAATTAACATAACTGGCTACAGAATCTGTTGATTCTATAGCTAGTTATGTTAGTAAATGAAATCCAATTTATTGTAAGAACAAAGCAATCTAGTTTTAACAAATAATCGTATTTTAAGATAAAAGGATCATACCTCCAACTGTAACATCAAATCGTATCAGACAATCTTGGAATTTACTATAGCCGTTGTAGCTTCAACATTTTTAAATATGATATTGTCTGTAGTCTTCATACCTTTCTCTATTCCTTGAATGACAGACTCAAGCCTATGGTTTTCGCCAGTTAAGGCACCGATCTGATTAGTGAGAGCTTTAACCCATGATTATAGGATGGGTATGTCGGTGTAGTATCTATCAATCCAGGATAGGAAAACTTCACACTTCGTCTATGCGATGGTCCCTTGGGAATAATCATAATTGTGAACCGAGGAATTTCCAACATGGACTGTAGACTTATTGCCCGTTTTGATACCAAGAAACCTTTCGATATGTTTCAAACAAAGTGGTAAGTTGTTGACAAAGTTATAAGGCTGATCGAGGGGTGGTTGAGACGAAAGAGTGTCTTCCTCAGCGAGAAACCTATCAATTTCTGAATACAAACTCTCATGGATCTCGATCATTTTGATCGAGCTCGCATGAGAGTTCGACTTGTTTTGAAGCTTTCTTGAAATAAACCTCCCGAGTCTCCTATTTTTAAAATTTAAATCAGGATGGCCTTTAGATATCTCACCTATAGGTTTCTTTAAATTTTTAACAGAGTCATTAGGGTGTATAACTTGCTCATGGGCCTCCTCAATAACCTTTCGATGGAGAAAGGGTTTGTTTTAGGAGGCCGAGACACAAGCCTGAGTAGGTGAGAGGGGCACTGTAGGGTAGACAAGGGTCTCTTCAACCACGATTTTGTCGACCTCCTCCATATCAGGGTTACCATAACCATTTTTGGTTATGAATGAATCCCAATTGTCATTCTGCAACTCTAATTGATGCGCAAGTAAAAGTTTTATCAAGCCATGATGGAAGAGGCTCGATTATAATCGTTGCTTTATATACCTTTTGCCCATTTTGTAAAGGTTCCTCAATAAATAATACGACATATTTAAAGGAAACCCCATGAAAATCATGAGCAGACGCAGATGATAAAGAAACAAAATACAAAAACGTCCTTCACAGGTGACAAACTATTTCAACACAACAAGCAGACTGTGCCATCAAGCTTTCAGCAAGGAGATAGGCATACCTTTGTCACATCCTTTTATCTTCCGGGATGTAAAGAGAAGACTCCAAGGGACTTCTTCCACCTTTGCATTTTTGAACCAACTTTGACCGTTCGCAGGGAGTCGTGTAGATATTCTCAAGAAATCCTCTATAAGCTCGAGTTGAACATCACCCACCTTAGCTCTACACCCATCAAAGGAGAGAGCGAATTCCTGAGCAGTTTGTAGATTGAAACCCTGGATTTTTCTAACGAAAATGAGCCAACAATTACTCTCAAGATCCTCTCTGGAATCATCATATAAGAGCAAAGTTTCAATGCCATTAGGTTTGACTCTAACAACAGGATCCATACTGAATGAAAGAGTAATCAATCAAACATAGCACATAGGGAGGGTTTGTGGGAACATACCAGAGCCATACCTCGAGCCTGAGAAATAGCAACAGTGAACGATGTATGAGAAAAAAACTCATAATGATAAGATGGGCGTTAATTGAAATGCATGCGAAGAGGGTTTGAAAAGCCCAAGACAAGTCTTTGAAATGATGGCTGACTGCAAATCGTATTGCCACCTTTCATAAAGTACAAGCCAGGACCAGAGCATTAAAAATGAACTAAGTGCGAGACAAAGTGGGTTCGATCATATGGTTTGGGAGGTTGAAAATCGAAAATCAGAAACCTAGTAATGAGGAAACATATAACCAAGAATCAAACAAAAAAAACCATACCAATGCTCAAATCAAAAAGGTCCTTTGTTGATATAACTATCAATCCCTATGTGTAACATCCTGCTCTGGTGCACTGAGAAAACTTATTCTTTGAGGACACTTGCTCGCAAGTGATCTAGACTTTTATGATATTAAAACATTTGTCCCTGATTATGATGCGTTATGATAGATAACATGATGTTTACTACATTGACATAGACAAGTGCTATTGACTCATTTTCACTGAGTGTGCAGGGTTTTGGACCTTGAGGATGCAAAGGCATCGACGGAACCCTTTGGACTCTGGATCGAGTCAGGGAGTATGTTATTGGGGTTTGATTGTTTTACTATGATTTTAGTACATTTGATTAGATGATATGATGTGGACATGTTCTGACATGATTGTTGATGATGCAGGCTGATGATAGCTTGCTGAACAGACTCACATATGGAGTAAAGGGGCCACACACGACTACCAGAGAGGTTGAGGAAGAGGTGTGGACAACAACCCTGCCACAACCTACTAGCACTCATGTCGTGGCTCGAACTATAGATTAACGATTACCTAGTTTGAGAGGACCCACAATGTCGCGAGGGTAGACTGCAATCATCGCTCGCGATGATTATAAGGGGTGCACAATAAGGTGGGGGCCTTCTTCCTGAGAATCCCTTAGTCTCCCACAAGTTCACCTGGCGGAGTGTTGACTCCAGGGGTTATTGATGTCTACCAATTAGTCAAGAGGCGAGTGGCACCCTTGGAGCACGTGGTGCATCCTAAAGGGCACATCGCGCAAAAGAAACAAAAGAGGCGAGTGGCACCCTTGGAGGATGTGGTGCATCCTGAAGGGCACGTCGCACAAAAGAAACAAACGAGGTGATTTGCACCCTTGAAGCATGTGGTGCATCCTGAAGGGCACGTCGCGTTGATGATGATGAAGGAACAAATCTAGATGGACCTAAGACATTTAACACATTAATAAATTCTTAAACAACTTCCCTAATTAAATGTCGCCTAGTTTAGAATCTAATCCTAAGTCTAAAACTTCTCTAGGGGTAAAAATTTGTCTAACCTTAAGAAAAATACGCTATAAAAATAAAAATAAAAATAATAAAAATAAAACTAAAAACCACTTAAGTTATAGTTTTAGTCTTCATAAAAATTTTGGGGTAAAATGAAGAGAGTAAGAATTTAATTAAAATCAGTGGATTTAAAATTGTAAAGAAGAATTTAATTGTTTAACTTGTGAAAGTATAAAAGATATTAAATTATTAAAAAAAAAGGAAAAGAGGTTAAATTGCGTAGCTGCCATTTTTGGCTCTAATAAAAAGGGGAAAGAAGGGAATAATAAAAATTAGGAAACTAAGGAATGGAGGAAACATAATAAAGGAAAGAAGGGAACTTATGGTAAAAAGTGAGGTCAACTTAGTAAAAAATCTGCAATAAAGAACCTTCTAAATTGAACTAAATTAGCAACATCATTTTAGGGAAAGTATTTAAAACCTGTAAGGGAATGTAGGGACACCTAGGAGTAAAAATAGGAGAAACTCTAGGTGGGTGAGGGAAATGAGACAATTATTAATTTAAAGAAAATAATTATTGGAGGAAAGTGGGGGATGGATGACACTTGTACGAAGGAGAATTATTAGAAGATTTTTTATTAAAACTTAAATTAAATGAGATTTAGGGAAAGTTTGGAAGTTCTAAAACTCTATAAAAGAGAGGAAGGAGGAGGAAGTGGAGGATCAACTGTTAGAATAACATTACGCTGCCAAATTTGTGACTTGACTAATTAGTTGTGGGGAGTTGGGATTTCCCAGTTCAGATATGAGTGGTAGCTCGGCCTTGCGAGGCGAGCTGGGAGCTAGACGTACCATCTGGATAGTGTGTGGCCCCTTTGCATCTCGGAGGGCTAAGGGGGAAGTAGAGTACTCCTAGCGTTGATTGGGAGGTACCGGTGAGGTCTTGATGGTCAGTGAGCGAGAGCGACACGAAGCACGCGGACATCACCTAGAGTAGGTGATCAAGCAACAGTATGTTTTTCATTTTGCATCATAGAAGGTATTAGGACCTTGGCCCTCTCTTATTGTTATAAACATTTTTATCTTGGCTTGTGAGATGGAAACTACTTGGCTTATCTTTGCATGGGTTCTTGTCGGATTGATTGGTTTTCCTTTTTGTTCCTAGACGATTGAAATTGTGTTACGGTTATAAAATATTTCTTCTTACTCTGTTGTTGCATGTAGGTTTGGATAAAAGAGATTTTATGACTGTGTTTTATATTACTGTGGGCTTTTATATATTAGAGTGGGCATTTTTATATTGAGGTGGGCGTTTTTATATTACTGTGGGCGTTTTGTATATCTGTGTGGGTGTTTCTATATCACTGTGGGCGTTTATATAACACTGTGGGCATTTTTCTATGACTATGGGTGTTTTGTATATCTCTGTGGGTGTTTCTATATCATTGTGGGCGTTTTTATAACACTGTGGGTGTTTTTATATGACTGTGGGCGTTTACATATGACTGTGGGCATTTTATATATTATTGTGGGCGTTTTATATTACAGTGGGTGTTTTTATATTGATGTGGGCGTTTTTATATTTCTGTGGGCGTTTTCTATTACTGTGGGAATTTTTTATATCTCTGTGGGAGTTTCTATATCACTATGGGTGTTTATATAACATTGTGGGCATTTTTATATCACTGTGGGCATTTTCTATGACCGTGGGAATTTTGTATATCACTGCGGGCGTTTATATATCACTATGGGCATTTTTTTATATGACTGGGTGCATTGTCACATCGTCCGTTGGCTTCCAGTTGTAAGTTGGAGTGATTGTGTGATCTTTTTTGTTTTTATTTTCCTTTTGGAATTTTCGTTTGAAAATGGTTCCTATAAAATTTTTCTGGCAATCCGTTCTGGCAATTTCGTTGGAAATTGTTCCTGTAAATTATTTCTGGCAATTTGTTCTCGCAATTTCGTTTGGAAATTGTTCCTATAAATTGTTTCTACCAATCTGTTCTAGCAATTTCATTTGAAAATTGTTCCTGTAAATTGTTTCTGGCATTTCGTTTTTGGCAATTTGTTGGTAAATTCATTTCGGTAAAGATCATGCTGGCAATTTGTTTCTCTATGCAGATTACCCTGAGCATTTACCAATTAAAATGAATTCGATCTGGGTGCTTATCTCTTGATCATGGCAAGAGACTTTGTCTCCCATCCTCCCCTACAACCACGTTTCATCCCTTTTATTTTCCTTTACCTGCATTTCTCTTGGTGGGTGTGTTCAGTTAGAACTCTGTTGCCAATATTTTAGATAGTGAATCTCACCATTGGCTTTATGGCTTTTATCTTTCCAATCGGTTCCCTAATGTTCACAGACAGTTGTCACCTTGGTACCTCGAGATAAGTTAGTCACTCGTTAGAATACATCGAGTTAATAATGTCTCCATTGCTTTTCCTGCTATGACGCAATTAGTATTGTTAGTGCTGCATTAATTGATAGGATATTTGTTAGTAATTGTCTCATTTTTAAATACCGTGCTATTGCTTTATTAATTACCAAATAGTAGTCACTACTTTATCTTAGTTAATGCTTCTTTAAATGTAAATGGCTAGGAGATGGAGATGTGGATTAACTCATAAATTGTTGACAGGTTGAAGCTATTTAATATTAGCAACAGTAGCAATAGCATTTACTTTATTTTGGTTAAATATATCAAACTACTTTATTTTGTTAGTATTTAAGAACAACAATTTGCTTTATTCTAAAAGCAATCTACCTTATTTCAATTAATAATTCATAACACCAAATTACTTATTTTAGTTAGTATTTAATAATATCAAGCTACTTAATAAAACCTATGCGATGGATCCGAAAGAACTCTCTGAACAAAACAATGATCGCAAAAGTCTTAGAACAGTAATTTAGCTAATGTTTCAATTAATGTTAATGGCTAGTAGAATTGTCCAATTGGAAGGTGTAATAATTAAGTTGATTGGTGAATAGTGACCTAATTGCACTTTCTAGACTTGCTCATTAGATCTATGATTGAGGATGCATTTTATTTTTCATTATATATCTAGTATTGATTACTTATATGTGATAAATTGCTTATCGATAACATTAAATTGAAGGGTGAATTAATGATTGATGGTAATTTAGATGTGTTTGTTGTTGGGAAAAATACCCTATGGACTAGCAAACTAGGGTCAGACTTGCATGCAGATTTTGACCGTAAAGAAATCACTTTTTAACCTACCACCCAAAACTTAAACCTCTTTCACAATACATGCATGGAAAGAAACTACTAACCTTTTTACTGATGTTTGGTGTAGATCCTCCGTTGTTCTTTGCCCAATTTCTTGCGCTGCTCCTTCCAAAGATAATCCTGCAATCAAGACAAACAAGTACACATGCATGCTACGTTTCTACTTGAGGGTTAGAAATTAAGAATAAATTAAACAAACCATAGATAGCTCATGCATTGGGACAGGAAAAGTATTCTTTTATTATTTGAAAAATGTATCAACTTACAATCAAAGTCAAGACCGGCCATGGCTCCTTGATCCTAATCCTGGGCTCCTCCTCTTCTGTCCTCCAACTTCTTTGTGTTAATTCTCCTTTGGCTTGAGGAAAGGCTAAAGGGTTGGGACAATGGATTCGGCAAATGGGCAGAGTTTCTTCACTATAATTTTCCTCTTCCAAATAGTACCCCTACCCCTTCTTTTATAGGCTAGAAGGAGATAGGGTTTTGGATGAACTCTTGGCCATGCATGGACGGGAGTTTCAGTTAACTGACCCATAGATTTTTGTCCCGTCGACAACTTTCCTATTTTTGTGTTTTGTTAGGTACACGCGTGCTGTAGTGGGCCTTCCAGCATGTACATGCGTGCAGTAATGGATTAGGGCATGTGGGCCTTGACCCAAGAGGATTTTGAAGAGTTTGTTCAACATAGTTTTGGCAAGGAAGGGATATGAGTTGGCCTAATGCCAGGTAGGCATGTGTGCTGAAATTTAGGGTTATAACAAATTCCCCCTAATGTGTGAGGTCAGAAGAGTATCTGATGGCTGAAATAAATTACCAATCTTTTACCAATTTGTACTGATGTGCTGAATGAGTGAGCCCAAGGATCAGGAATCAGGAGGTGTCGTCTGCAAAATAACAAATGTCTCACCAAGGCGAGCATACCCATGCTCGGGATAAAATAGAATCATGACTACCAATCAAATACATTGTAGATCCATGTCAAATAACTATAAAGAGTAGCCGCGAATAATACACAATGAAGCTACATCTCGAAATCAGAAATATATACATATAGAGTATCCATCTTCGAGAAGCTGATTTGGCCCGATGGCTATACTTCAGAGCTCGAGCAACAACTTCAAAATCTTCTAAAACTCAGGTAGGAGTGTAATATGAGTGTATGGCTGCACTACCCAGAGGTCTTCGATGGCTCGTCGGCTATGGACTTGATAATCTTGATGATCAGACTGAAGGCTTCAGTGATTTCGAACAAAGAATTGATTGGACGTTCAGGATGGCCGGGTATGCAGACAAGAGACATATTGCAGAGGGGTTGACTCAGGCTTAGTGACAAAACTTCCCTTGGACAACAACACGACAAGTGATAAGACTCAGGCAACATATATGTTAATCATAAGTCTACGAAGCAGGAGGAAACGCAAACTCTCCATATGTTTGGAAGAGTAACCAAACGGTGGAGGACACAACTCTATATAGCGAGGAAAATCTTCCTAAGGTCATACTACATCCCATAGTCTGATGATCAAACAGACAGATGTGCTTTATCTAAGGGCGAATCATTATGCTGCCAATAAAGAAAATACTTTTCCCATCCTCTTTTTGGGGTATATTTGTTTTCTTTGTTCTTTTTGGTAGTTTTTGAAAAAGAATAAAGGAATATTACATTACAATGGAGGAACGAGTGCTGCAAACATACAAGCTCAAGGCACAAGGACAAGACTGATGTTCTGGTGAAATGATACTTAGGAAAAATCCTCCAGTGGCCAAAGGTGTTAAGACGCAGAAGCAAACTGTTACACGGCTGATGGGTAAGGTATGCAAATGCGGTTGATAGAACACACAATGGTAATGTCCTTTGATGTAAGGTTAACGAGCCCAGAGAAGGTAAGCTAGGTGGTTTTTCATATTTAGAGAGTCTGAAAAAGCATAAAAGGAGACTCCATTGGGGTATCTTTTTCGACAATAGTCTAGTCGGTTCGAAAAAGGGATAAACTAGCACCGATTAGACGTCAATTCAAAACCATTTGAACGAGTGTGACAAGGACAAGATCACTCGGCTATTTTTTCACTTTTAAGGAGTCTGAAAAAAACTTAACTATGGACTTCGTCAGGAATATTCTTCTGGACCAATTTAACGAGTGTGAAAGAATAAGGTGACTCGACGATCTTTTCAATTTTAAGGAGTCTGAAAAAGAGTTTAACTATGGACTCTGTGGGGGTTTCTTTTTCGTAAGTTTATTCCCTTAGGCCCGAAAAAGAGATAAAATCATACTTGAGAGTACTCTTCTAAAGAATGGGAATTCAATAGAGTATTCCTTTGTTCATACAGTTGACCGTCCGGATTGAAAAATGGGTAAACTACCACCGGACAGACGTGACTTCAAATTTCAGTTTAACGAGCATGAAAGGTCACAAGATCGCTCGACAATCTTTTCATTTTTAGAGGGTTTGAAAAGGGCTTAAAAGGAGATCCGTTATGTTTTGGGAGTCCATAGAGTAAGACAAAGAGTGAAAAAGACCCATGCAAATGAGGCTCAAACTCGTATTCAGGAAAGACTATACGAACTCCCAATCCTACAGTGTGGTGAGAAACGACATGGACACCATAATGCAACCAGGACCTGCCTAGGGAATCCATGTTTTGGTAAGCTCTACCACCAAGTCGCAACACTTCTAGAGCAGATATGATGGTTCTGTGTCACAACCGGATGGGATCAATCCTATAGCATAAGAAAAAGGCAATGAGATGAAAAAGTTGGGGTGATATCCTAACCTATATGCTCAAGTTGTTTTTTGAATTTTTTTTTTTTATGGACTGTCAATATATATATATATATATTTTCCGAAACTCAAAAAAAATGTCCCAATACCTAATCAAATCCCTCCCATATAACTCCTAGATCACTCTAAATGGTTTTGGGTATAAAGAAACTGATAAGGGGGGGCAAAAAAAGTGACAAAAAGAGGCCAAAAAGTCTATAAATAGAAGTTGGCAGCTCATTATCACCATTGTTGATTTGGAAATTGACTTTGGAGCCAAAAGACCCCCTTTGCCAAAGATTGGGATTCCGGGAGCTACAGTGGACGAAACAGAGATCTGCTTGGACCAAGTAAGTACAAACTCCCTTATCTAGCTATTCAATACTTCCATTTTAGCATTTAATTTATTTTTTGGGTGGGCGTCGACCTCAAAAAGGTCGGCCCTAGGTACACGCATGCAAAGCAAATCCTGCATGCGTGTACACGTGACTGTCACCTCTACAGGCCGCGTGTACCCCCCCGAGTGATGAAAAAATCAAATGGAAAAAATCATTGACCCTCCTTTACCTTGTTGTGTTGGCAGGATGTATGTCCAATGGAGGGAAAGGGAGTACGAGGCCTCCAATGAGTTAGTTTCTGCAGATCCGAATGTTGTGGCCATGTTGATGCAGTGCGGTTTGTTAAAATTATTTTTATGTCCGTTCATGCACGCGCAACCAAGGCTACTGAACGCCTTGATTGATTACGGTCACCCTGACGCAGAGGAGTTTATGCTAGAGGGGCAATCCTTGGTGCCCACCACCGAGGATATTTACTTTCTGACTGGCCTCTCAAGGAGAGGGGAACGAGTCAACTTTCATACTCTTCTTGCGGGTCCGAGCAAGGTCTCGGAGCTGATAGCTGAGTATTGTGAGGCTGGGACTAATCGTAGAGGTTCCTCGGTACCTATTAGCAATATTACCAACCTCACACTACATACTATCTTATTTCTTATTGGGCGGATTATCAACTCAAAAACCGTGCATCAGGCTTCGCGTGCACAGATGAACTGTGTTATCCAGTGTAGGAATGCACAAATTTTTTATTGGAGTACCACACTGCTGGAGTGTATGAAGAGGCAATTGACAGATTGCTGACAGCGGACACAGAGGAACTTCGGGTTCGGGACTATCTTGTGTTCATTATTTTTCAAGAGAGTTATGTGCTTCAGTCCTTGGCTTGCAGTACGAGGACATCTGGCCACTTTCCCCGCAGTATGCAAATGGGCAGTGTTACTGCCGCGATAGGGTGGTGGAAGGACCGTGGAGGCCTTCGAAGACGACTTTTTTTCTTGGCTGTCACGACAGATCCCTTCTATTGAGGACTACCCATATGAGGGGATTGACTTTTTGAGAGATCCAGAGATACCCATGCCTAGTGGTGAGGAGCGAGGGGAGATGGGTAAGTCTCCACCTGTATAGTTTTTTTGTTTGCATATGTAATTTTTATGTCTTTTTGTTATATATATCATTTTTTTTAATGCCAGAGTATTTGATGGGTAAACATGTATTGCGTGCAAATGTGGGACCCGTGCGACCTGCCGACTATGCATGGAATAGGCGTCACCCACAGCCGGAAGCCACGGCTGCCGCCACTGGGGGAGCAACAGTACCAGGGATCCTCCCAGCAGGAGAGGCCGAGAGGGTCCTTAGGCAAATTGAGTGGAACTTTACTGCGCTCACTCGCACAGTCCCAATGGCAGAGATAGAGGACCTACCGCCATCCATGCAGACTCATGCTGTGGGGGCACCTCAAACATGGGTCCGATTGTTTAGGCGTTTAGCCCGCACTGTAGATGATTATAACAGGGCCCATAGGCCCTGAGCAAACTTTAGACTCTTTATGTGCCACGAGCACCTTGTTGTATATATTTTTTGAGGGCATAAGCCTGGTGACTCGTTACTGTTCCCACCTTTGAGGCACTTGCGTCCATATATGTACTCTGAGGATTTTATGATGTTTATATATGGTTTTTATCTCTTTTTGTGTTGTATGGATTATGTGTGCAAAAATGTATTTACATGTTTATGTCCATGATCTTTTTATATGTGGGCAAGATGCCAATCTAAAATGTGATTAGCCAGAGTATCTGTGATTTGGTTTAATCTCCTAGGAATATGAAAATATGTAATATAATCAAAGTTGTGTTCTAAGAGACGTACCCTAAGGAATCATCGGTGTAAAGTCAGATCATGAACCTGGTATATTCTGTTTAGCTGTGACACAACCAGTTGAACGTCTAGATAGACCCGGAGACGAGAGATACCCAATGGCAATGCGTCACGAAGCAACTCAATAACTACACTATACTCGACAACATTATTTGTGGTGTCACCTAAGCATATACCTCCGGAAGATAGCAACTGACCCTTTGGTGTAAAGATTACCCAAGCTGCGGAGGCAAGCCTCCGCGTGTGTCGACTAGAACGATCCACATACCCAACGAACACCTCGGAATCACTTGACATCTACCATATTGATGAAAGATAACATCAATGACACGTCCATAACACTTTTAAAAGAACCGTAAAAAAGTAATAGTACAAAGACTATACATATGTTACAAAAAGTTACCCACAGTGACCTTTCTATGAGTAATACTTCTTGAGGTAGAGCCCATTTCTAGGCTCCACCAAAGCATTCCCTTCAAAATCGACCAAACGATAAGCACCCTTTTTTAATACCTCTTTGATAATGAAGGGTCCAAACCACATAGTTTTAAAATTTCCTGCCCCTAGGGGGTTCTTGTCTTGGTCATAGACCAGGACAAGGTCGCCCTCAAAAAAAATCTGAGGACAAACGGACCTATCATATTGACACTTGACCTTATGTTTATGAGCCTCGTTGGCCAGGGCTGCATCGCGACACTATTCATCAAGCTGCTCAAGGTGTACTAACCGTTCTTCAAGTGGAGAAGTGTCTGGCAATAACTATACTGCCAATTTCAGAGATGGGATTTGACATTCGATGGGCAAGACTGCCTACAGCTTGTAAACGAGTTGGAAAGGTGAGAAACCGGTTGCAGCCTTAATAGATGTTCGATAAGCCCATAATGCTGAGTATAACATCAAATGCTAGTTTGACTTGGCTGAGTTGATAGTTCGTTGTAGAATCGTCTTAAGAGTTTTGTTTACAGATTCCACCTACCCATTGGCTTGGGGGTAGTAAGGTGATGAATGTTCCTGCCGTAACCCAAGCTTTGATGTTAATTCAGACATCATTTGGTTCTGAAAGTGGCTACCATGGTCAGTGACAATCTCTCTTGAGACACTAAACCGTGCTATAATCTGGTTGAATAAGAAGAGAGCTACAGTCTCTCCATCATCTTTAAACGTTGGCATAGCTTTGACCCACTTAGTGAAGTAGTCGACAACTACGATGATATAGCGGTGCCCCCTTGCTGACGGGGGGTTGCATGTAGTGTAATCAATCCCCCACTTAGTGAAGGGACCAATTGTGATGATAGGAAACATGGGAGATGGATGTGCCCTCATCTTTCGAGAGAATATTTGGCATGGATGAGACTTCTTGACCGACTCGATACAATCTTTGATAAGTGTGGGCTAGAAGTAACCTGCTCGTAAAATCTTTTGGGTTGTTGCCAACCCAGATAAGTGATCGCCACAAGCTCCTATATGACAATTGTTGAGCACTATGACGGCCTCCTCATGAGTGAGACATCAACGCAAGATGCAGTCTACACCTCTCCGATACAATGTATCATCGAGTATGAGATAATTCTTATCCTGATGGCATATCCACCGACACTCGTCACGAGAAGCAGAGGTGGGGCACTTCAAAGTCTGGAGATAGTTTCAGTCAAAAACATATCCCCCCGAATAGGCGATTCCTCAGGCACAACGTCACCTGACTCAACCGGAAGCTCCGAAATAAGTTTTGCGAAGACCAATGACTTCTTGGACTTTGTTGAAACGAAGTCTAAGTCAAATTCTTGGAGGATGACCATCCATCTACTGATTTTTCCGCCGATAACTCTTCATGTCAACATGTACTAGAATGGATTCAAGATAGCAACAACGGTGGTCTTGCGATACATAACATAGTGATGGAACCATTGAACAGCATGAACTACTACCAACGCAAGTTTTTTGAGATGGGAATAATTAAGTTTCGGTCCTACGAGGCCTCGACTCAGGTAATAGATCATGTATTCTAAAAATGAATCATCTTCCTGAACTAAAACCATGCCTATCGTTGACTCTGCAGTATCCAGATATAATAAGAAATCTTTGTTATAATTAGGTGGTCGTAGAAGAGGTGCGGTTGTGAGGGCATGTTTTAATGCGTCGAAAGAGTGATGAATGGGTTCGTCCCAGAAAAAGGAAACATATTTCTTAAGTAAATGCATAAAGTGCTTGGTGATTTCGGCATAGTTGGCGATGAAGCGTCATAAGAAGTTCGCCTTGCCTTAAAGACTTTGAAGTTGTAAGATTGTGTGTGGGGGGGGAAACTGGATTATTACCTCCACCTTAAGAGGATCCACCATGATCCCTGTTGTTGATACGATGAAACCTAACAAACGTCCTGATGTGATGAAAAATCTACACTTGTTGGGATTCAAGCGAATCCTGAAGTAGCGACAGCGTTTGAAGATTAGTCTGAGGTGCATAGGATGATCCTTTTGCTTACGAGAGCATGATGCTAAATCATCTAGATAGGCCTTGACTATATTTTGAGGTCATGAAACGCAAAAGACATGGCCCGCTAGAAAGTGGCTCCAACATTCTTGAGGCCAAAAGGAATCTTACGATAGGCGAATGTGCCCCACGAAAAAATGAATGTCGTTTTGTGTTGGTCTTCAGGTTTGATTTGGATTTGATTATATCCCGAAAAACATTCCATGAATCAAAAGTCTTCACAACTGGCACATTCATCAATGATCTGGTCAATGAATGGGGTTGGAAAATTATCTTTTGGACATGCCTTGTTCAAATCACGGAAATTGGTACATACACGAATCATGCCTTATTTTTTATTGACCAGCACGGGGTTTGACACCCATTGAGTCAAATGAATAGGATAAATGAAACCTTCCTTGAGCAATTTATCAACCTCAAGCTTAATGGCTACTGCTTTCTTGGGATTGACTGGATGAAGTTTTTTTCGAACAGGCTTAGCATTAGGATACGTTGTGATTTCATGTTCAACTATTTTCGGATCGATACCTGGCATTTCCTCATAAGACCAGGCAAAAACGTCATGGAATTCTTTGAAAAGATCCGTATAAATTTGAATCTCTTCGAGGGAGAAATCTGCCTCGACGAAGACATTCTCCACGACGCTAGGGTTTCGGGAGATGTTGATAGGTATAGTTTTAGCGTTAGTCACCATATTGCCCTCAGCATAAATTTCCTGTGTAGCTAAGAGATTAATAGGACATGGTTGATCTCCCGTCATGGTGATAGTGAATTCTCCTACTTCGATTCGGCTTAATTCTAGGAGGAAGTATGATCTGTGATGAAGATCTTCCCAAGGTTTTTCCGGACTAGTCATCGCCTCGATTACTGCTTCATCAGAAGGCAAGACTATGTCTAACGAATCGATGGTAGCAAGAGAACCTTGAGCCCAAATAGGCTCTAAAAGTGGATCCAACTCTTTTGCGGGAGTCAGATCAGGGTTAGCTGAAGCTTGCTGGACTAAAGAGTACGCTACTTCAGCAACCGACAAGGGCATGGACATGCCAGAGTGCCTTGTCTCATCCATCGTGGATGATGGGGAAGGAAGAATCCATGGATCCTCAAAGTAAGTCACGCGGAACGACGAAACTTGAAAAATCTCAGCCTTGTGGTGATTAGATATAAACTTGACATTATCATGAGGAGGTGGGTAATCGAAGGTACCCATCAAGGATGGGCACAAACCAACTCCTACATTAATGACACTGGCTTGAGGATTATCAATCATGTGAACCGTGGATGCCCCCAAAGCTGGGTCAGGTCTAGAGAAGGACAATTGATCGATGGTCACTATCCAACCTTCGTGTGGAAACAACAAGACTCGGAAAATGGTAGCAACCACAGCTTTCATAGCATAAGTCCAACTCCAACCTAACAAGAGGTTATAGTCGAGGGGGGCATCGACTACCTCTACTTCGACGCACATGGTCTTCCCTCCTAACTGCACAAGGAAACAAGGGATGATGCCATGTGGTCGGAAAGAATGACCATCGAACGCAGTGAGGAGAGTAGGTGACGGAGAAAAAGAGGGCTGGCCAATGGCCTTCCAACATGCTAACAACATAATGCATGTCGAGGTGCCCTCGTCGACCACCATGTGAAAGATATTGCGTGTAAAAGTTTTCGTGGGATGAGCCACTACTATCTGAAACATTACGTGGTAAGGCAGATGAGGTTTTAAGTCGGTTGTATCTAGCATGATGGTACCCAAGTTACAAGTCTCAGTATAGCCTAAAGTAGTTAACAAGACTTTCCTTTGAGCAGGGCAACATTGGAGGACCTCCAAAGCGGACATCACACAAGGGGTTTGTGATAAATCTTCCACCACAGAGTAATTCTAGGCAGTCCTTGCATTTGGGTTGTGAGAAGCTTTCTTAAATGCACCCTTTGGAATGTGTGTCATTGTTTCACCCAATGTCTTCTCAATCTGTAGAGGAAGAGATGGGATCTCAACTTCTTTACCCTTCTCAGAGGTGCTTGGTTTACTATAGTCATGTTCTCTAGTCGTTATTAAAGCATCACCCCTAACCATATATACGTTCATGGATGAGGAATTTTTTGGGGGAGGGCAGGTTTATTGGATGCCCCCTTCGACACTTGTAGAGGCTTGAGTTAAATTTTTCCCATGCTGAAAAGGATTAGTCAACACGGCTTGTTGTTCTTGTGTGACAAAATTTTGGGCCTCTACAAGTCGAGGACAAAGATGGGTCGGGTGGTCTTCCGCACACAAGTTGCACGAATACCTCACCTTCCATTTTTCCGTGGTGCTCTCGCCAGCATTATCAATGGGTTTTTTCTCCCCCTTACCCTTTTTTCGTTGTTTTTTCTTCCCTTCAGGCTGCTGGGTGGCCTTTGGGTTAGTCGTCTACACGGAGTGTACTTCCGACGTTTGGGTAGGAGGAGCAGCCAAAGCAGTAGTCTGGTTGGCCATTGAGTGTTGTATAGATAACTGTTGCAATTGCTTTGTCAATTTCTCAGCGGGCTTGGTTTGTGCTGAGCCAACAATACCATCGGCATGGGGTCCAGCTCTTTGTCTAGTTTTATCCAGTATCATTCATGGTGCATCCAGCAGGATGTTGTATAATAAAACAGACTGAGAATAGATGAGCTCAAACTGTTGAGCCCTCATGATGGCATCTTCTTCAGAGAAAACTCCTGAAGTCGCGACGTCTTTGGATAATTTTGGGACTAAAGACTTAAAGAACCACTCAAGCAGGAATGTTGGTGGGACTGGTACTTTGATTAGACTCTTTCGATGTCTCCACTCTCGGATATGATCAGAGATATGGTCCGTTGTTGTCTGTTCGAAATTGGCAAGCAACCTTGTGCCAGCGTCGTATCTCACCGGTAACTGGAAATGGTTAAGGAAGGCCATCGCCGGTTTGCCAAAAGAAGAGTATCTTGAGAGATCAAGCTCGATGCACAATTTCCTGGCATTCCCGATAAGAGTGCGTTGAAACAATCGCAACTGGACAGAGTCATCTTTCAATGATTTAGACGAACACCAAAGATGGAAGGTAGTCACGTGATCACCTGGATCTTCATTAGGCTTGGCCTCGAACTTTGGAATGTCCGAAGGCAACTTCGTTGGCATAGGAGGCCAACGTGGATCGTGACAAATAGGATCATTTAATAACCTTGTCAAATATGGCAAGTGTAATGTCGCCAGGAATGGTAGTTTGGGTTGCTGCTGATAGCCTAGGAAAAAGGGTCCTGGAGTTTGACTGGCACTAGGTTGCCAGGAAAAGTTTGGTTGCTGGCTCGGATTCTGGTAGAAACCATGGCCCTGACCAGTGTAAGGATTTTTCATCTGTGGAGACATCATTGGCTGATTCCCCATAAAGGACATAGGATGTTGGGCATGCATCATGTTTGAAAGACTTTGGGAAGGATTACCCCATGCCGGTCCTGATGGGAGAGGCATAGAAGTATGTCCAGGGTTCCATTGACTGTGGAAAGAATTACCCCAGAATGGCATTCCAGAGGAGGGAACGGATCCTTGTCCTGAGTTCCAAGGTCCTGTTATATGTGCCCCCGGCACAGGAATAGTACCCTGCGCCGGAGTAGACTGTCAAAAAATGGGAGTGCCCCTAGACGGGAAAGCGGTGAATGTGAAAGTGTTGTTACCAAACGTCCCATTCCAAACAAACGGTGACAAAACTACCGACATAGTGTGCACAGGTGTTCCTTGAGTCCTCACTCCAAATAAACTAGTGTGCGTAGGCTGCTCGGCGGACTGTTGATTCAGACCACCAAGGGAAGGGGACGAAGGAGAGATATGACCTCCAGCGTAAGGGAAAGCATTAAAAGGGACGTAAGTGCCCCCAAGTTGACCTTGTAGAGGAGCGTTAGAGCTCCCTGCCCCTAGACCCAAAGTCTGTGAAGTGTAGTGAGTGAGTGCAGGACTTGTACCCGAACTAGGCATACCATATGAAAACAGAGGGCCTGTCGCACTAGGCGTGAAGGGAGTTGTGGCCACCATGATAGATGGGATTGGTCCACTCTGCGATGTAGTTGTGGCCTAGACCATGGTGGCTCGGACCGCCGATGGCGAGTTAGGAGATGCTTCTCCTGTGGTAGCAACGGTGGTGGGAATGGAACAATTCCCAGAGGAAGTAACAACGTTTGTTTCCATAGCTATGTGAGGCACTGACAGGCGTTCGTAAAATTGGATTGGTATAATGACAAATGGACAAGTATCAGTGGTTGGGGTTTCAAATGAGCCAATATCGGTGGTTTATTCCTCCAGGAGTTGTTAGGGCACAATGGTTTGTAACCCGGTTGCTTCGAAAGACCTTTGTTGGTCTAGCCTCCGCCTCAATGGTGGCGGGGGTGGCTCCAGTATAACTGGCGGCAGGCCCAGAAGCCTTCGTGACCGGCAGAGCTCAGGATCCTCCACTGTGTGAGAAGATCCAAGACACGCTAAGTTATTCTACACGTGCAAATAGTAACACACACTAAAAAGGAAGCCCCTAAAATATAAGACAAGCAAACACTAAACTAGTTGGAAGAACAGTTACAACAACCAACACTAGAGAAACTTATCGGTGCAAGTGCAACTCGAACACGGAAGCACCCTTTAGGTATACTCTGCAAAGCGTGGCTTGATGTCTATCCTAGGTACTATGATATACCCCCGCAGTCACCTGTGTATGTCCCTAAAATATTGGCAACTAGTTTGCTAGCACGCGAACAGTCACCAGGAGGGTACAGTCGAAAGTTGGGTAGAACACAATGAGCAAGGTATCAAGACTGAAACCTATCAAGGGTATCGAGATAAAATGGTCCGGAAGACAACTGAAGACCTCGAACAGATTCGAGACCCATGAAGCCCCATGGCAAATGCAAACGACGGAATCCCAAAACAAGCCCTCGATATGTGTTCTCCACTACGCTTGGTCTGTCTTTGGAGGGGTTATCTCCGCTACCTTTCCTCACGTGACCTCATGTTTATCCCCTGTGTTAGAGGGAGGTCCCAGATAACTTCCATGAAACTGGACTTCTACACTAACTATCATAGACTCCAATGTTTGGTTTTGAGTGGCCTTGGAGAGTTTCCTCTCCAACCTAATCCAAGGCCCTAGTCCTAAACTAGTGTATGAACCCTATAAACAAAAAGTCTAATAGATTTTAAATTAGCGTTTCTTTTATGGGATTTCTTACGTCATGGGGTATGAAGGTGAAACTGATGATGTGTAAAGACTCAAAGCAAAAACGAATGAAAAAATCTGGGAACAAAAGACTTTTACTAAATGCAAAAATCAACAACTTTTCACAAAGAAAGACTACTTTTTCTTTTCAATTTTTCTAAGATTTCACGCAACAAACATAAAGGAATTTCGCTTGACTACGAGATACTTATGCTATAAATGCACTGCAAAAAAATTATGAACAAAAAGACTTCTCCCTAGCTATTGATGCATAAACACAATCTTCAAACAAAGAAGAAAATGAAAAGATTTTTTTTTCTCTTTTTATTTATTTATTTACGTGCTAATAAAGAAACAAAGGGAAAATATCGACAAGCCTAAAACCAAGAAAAAACAAAATTCTGGCTTAAAGCGCAGATCACAAAGAATCAGAGCAAAGAATGGTAATCAAGATAGCATAGACTCTTACGCTTGTCTAAAAACCATAAAACCAAATTTTTGTTTTTTATCTTTTCTATCAACTATCAACTAAGAAAAAATAGGCTAAGGGTAAGAGGCCCTAATCTACTGACTGTTCAACCCTAGACTCAAACACCTGAGAGGAACACTTCTCACCACAGGAGGGGATGACTGCCCCACCCTGATTGAAAAGCAGCCTGTCAAGAACACTACTGTCATTGAAACAACACGCGTGTGAACGTGTGTTAAGCTAAAACAGAACGCGTGTACACGCGAGCTGACCTTGTACAGGCCGCGTGTATGTATAAACTCTAAGAAAAAAATAAAAACATGCAACCCAGACCAGGAAGAGGGCTCTGGTATTGATAACCAGGGTCTCTTGAAGGCTTATATGCTTCTTCTAACAGAAAAGAAAAATAATTGCAAGGAATAACAAAACACAACAAGACAAACTGAGACAAGACTGTGAACCAGCAAGACTGAGACAGGATCAAGAAAACCCCCTGAGAATGTATAATTTTGACAGGGAAGAGGAGGACTACCTCTCAAGCTCTCTGAACTCCTACACGCTATTGAAACCTCTATAGCTAGCATTCACATGCGGGCTGTAAGAGGTTAGGGCACGGGTACACGCATGTTGGCCTTCTTCAGGCTGCGTGTACCTCTGTGTGTCCTGACAATTGCCATCAAGCAACAGTAAGGGGAAACAGGTATAAAGAACTAGGCTACCTACTAGCTTAGGCTTTACAGAAAAAGACAGGCAAAGAAACAGAAAATCCAATCTCTTAAACTACCCAAAAACTCAACTAAATCCAGAAACCCTAAAGAGTATCTTCCCCAATACGGTCACCAATTCAGTTGTTGGAAAAAATACCCTACGGACTAGAAAACTAGGGTCAGACTTGCATGCAGATTTTGAATGGATAGGCGATTCCTCAGGCACAACGTCACCTAACGCAACCGAAAGCTCCGAAATAAGTTTTGCGAAGACCAATGACTTCTTGGACTTTGTTGAAAGGAAGTCTAAGTCAAATTCTTGGAGGATGACCATCCATGTACTGATTTTTCCGTCGATAACTCGTCGTGTCAACATGTACTGGAATGGATTCACGATAGCAACGATGGTGGTCTTGCGATACATAACATAGTGAGGGAACCGTTGAACAACATGCACTAGTGCCAACGCAAGTTTTTTGAGATGGGAATAATTAAGTTTCGGTCCTACGAGGCCTCGACTCAGGTAATAGATCATGTATTCTAAAAACGAATCATCTTCCTGAACTAAAACCATGCCTATCGTTGACTCTGCAGTAGCCATATATAATAAGAAATCATTGTTATAATTAGGTGGTCGTAGAAGAGGTGCGGTTGTGAGGGCGTGTTTTAATGCGTCGAAAGAGTGATGAGTGGGTTCGTCCCAGAAAAAGGGAACATCTTTCTTAACTAAATGCATAAAGCGCTTGGTGATTTCGGCATAGTTGGCGATGAAGTGTCATAAGAAGTTCGCCTTGCCTTAAAGACTTTGAAGTTGTAAGATTGTGCGTGGGGGGGGGAAACTGGATTATTGCCTCCACCTTAAGAGGATCCACCATGATCCCTATTGTTGATACGATGAAACCTAACAAACGTCCTGACGTGATGAAAAAGCTACACTTGTTGGGATTCAAGTGAATCCTAAAGTAGCGACAACATTCAAAGATTAGTCTGAGGTGCGTAGGATGATCCTTTTGCTTGCGAGAGCGTGATGATAAATCATCTAGATAGGCCTTGACTATATGTTTGAGGTCATGAAACGCAAAATACATGGCCCACTGGAAAGTGGCTCCAACATTCTTGAGGCCAAAAGGAATCTTACGATAGGCGAATGTGCCCCACGGAAAAATGAATGTCGTTTTGTGTTGGTCTTCAGGTTTGATTTGGATTTGATTATATCCCGAAAAACCATCCATGAACAAAAAGGCTTCACAACCGGCACATTCATCAATGATCTGGTCAATGAATGGGGTTGGAAAATTATCTTTTGGACATGCCTTGTTCAAATCACGGAAATTGTTACATACACGAATCGTGCCTTGTTTTTTATTGAACAACACGGGGTTTGACACCCATTGAGTCAAATGAATAGGATAAACGAAACCTTCCTTGAGCAATTTCTCAACCTCAAGCTTAATGGCTACTGCTTTCTTAGGATTGACTGGATGAAGTTTTTTTCGAATAGGCTTAGCATCAGGATACGTTGTGATTTCATGTTCAACTATTTTCGGATCGATACCTGGCATTTCCTCATAAGACCAGGAAAAAACATCGCAGAATTCTTTGAAAAGATCCGTATAAATTTGAATCTCTTCGAGGGAGCAATCTGCCCCGACGAAGACATTCTCCATGACGCTAGGGTTTCGGGAGATGTTGATAGGTATAGTTTCAGCGATAGTCACCATATTGCCCTCAGCATAAATTTCCTGTGTAGCTAAGAGATTAATAGGACATGGTTGATCTCCCGTCATGGTGATAGTGAATTCTCCTGCTTCGATTCGGCTTAACTCTAGGAGGAAGTATGATATGTGATGAAGATCTTCCCAAGGTTTTTCCGGACTAGTCATCGCCTCGATTACTGCTTCGTCAGAAGATAAGACTAAGTCTAACAAATAGATGGTAGCAAGAGAACCTTGAGCCGAAATAGGCTCTAAAAGTGGATCCAACTCTTGTGCGGGAGTCGGATCAGGGTTAGCTGAAGCTTGCTGGACTAAAGAGTACGCTACTTCAGCAACCGACAAGGGCATGGACATGCCATAGTGCCTTGTCTCATCCATCGTGGCTGATGGGGAAGGAATAATCCATGGATCCTCAAAGTAAGTCGTGCGGAACGACGAAACTTGAAAAATATCAGCCTTGTGGTGATTAGATATAAACTTGACATTATCATGAGGAGGTGGGTAATCGAAGGTACCCATCAAGGATGGGCACAAACCAACTCCTACATTAATGACACCGGCTTGAGGATTATCAATCATGTGAACCGTGGATGCCCCCAAAGCTAGGTCAGGTCTAGAGAAGGACAATTGATCGATGGTCACTATCTGAATTTCGTGTGGAAACAACAAGACTCAGAAAACGGTAGCAACCACAGCTTTTATAGTGTAAGTCCAACTCCAACCTAACAAGAGGTTATAGTCGAGGGGGGCATCGACTACCTCTACTTCGATGCACATGGTCTTCCCTCCTAACTGTACAGGGAAAGAAGGGACGATGCCATGTGGTCGGAAAGAATGACCATCGAATGCAGTGAGGATAGTAGGTGACGTAGAAAAAGAGGTCTGGCCAATGGCCTTCCAACATGCTAACGACTTAATTCATGTCTAGGTGCCCTCGTCGACCACCATGCGAAATATATTGCATGTAAAAGTTTTTGTGGGATGAGCCACTACTATCTGAAACGCTACGTGGTAAGGCAGACGAGGTTTTATGTCGGTTGTATCTATCATGATGGTACCCAAGTTACAAGTCTCAGTAGAGCCTAAAGCAGTTAACAAGGCTTTCCTCTGAGTAGGGCAGCATTGGAGGACCTCCAAAGCGGACATCGCACAAGGGGTTTGTGATAAATCTTCCACCACAGAGTAATTCTAGGCAGCCCTTGCGTTTGGGTTGTGAGAAGATTTCTTAAATGCACCCTTTGGAATGCATGTCATTGTTTCACCCAACGTCTTCTCTATCTGTAGAGGAAGAGATGGGATCTCAACTTCTTTACCCTTCTCAGAGGTGCTTGGTTTACTATAGTCATGTTCTCTAGTCGTTATTAAAGCATCACCCCTAACCATATATACGTTTGCGGATGAGGAATTTTTTGGGGGAGGGCAGGTTTCTTGGATGCCCCCTTCGACACTTGTAGAGGCTTGAGTTAAATTTTGCCCATGCTGAAAGGGATTAGTCAACACGGCTTGTTGTTGTTGTGTGACAAAATTTTGGGCCTCTGGAAGTCGAGGACAAAGATGGGTCAGGTGGTCTTCTGCACACAAGTTGCACGGATACCTCACCTTCCATTTTTCCGTGGTGCTCTCGCCAGCATTATTAGTGGGTTTTTTCTCCCCCTTACCCTTTTTTTGTTGTTTTTTCTTCCCTTCAGGCTGCTGGGTGGCCTTTGGGTTAGTCGTCTACATGGAGTGTACTTCCGACATTTGGGTAGGAGGATCAGCCAAAGAAGTAGTCTGGTTGGCCGTTGAGTGTTGTATAGATAAATGTTGCAATTGCTTTGTCAATTTCTCAGCGGGCTTGGTTTGTGTTGAGCCAACAATACCATCAGCATGGTGTCGAGCTCTCTGTCTAGTTTTATCCAGTATTGATCGTGGTGCATCCAGTAGGATGTTGTATAATCAAACATACTGAGAATAGATGAGTTCAAACTATTGATCCCTCATGATGGAATCTTCTTCAGAGAAAACTGCTGAAGTCACGACGTCTTTGGATTATTGTGGGACTAAAGACTTAAGGAACCACTCAAGCAGGAAAGCTGGTGGGACTGGTACTTTGATTAGACTCTTTTGGTGTCTCCACTCTTAGATATGATCAGAGATATGGTCCGCTGTTGTCTGTTCGAAATTGGCAAGCAACTCTGTGCCAGCGTCGTATCTCACAGGTAACTAGAAATGGTTAAGGAAGGCCATCGCCAGTTCGCCAAAAGAAGAGTATCTTGAGAGATCAAGCTCGATGTACCATTTCATGGCACTCCCGATAAGAGTGCGTTGAAACAATTGCAACTGGACGGAGTCATCTTTCAATGATTTAGATGAACACCAAATATGGAAGGTAGTCACGTGATCACCTGGATGTTCATTAGGCTTGGCCTCGAACTTTGGAATGTGCAAAGGAAACTTCGTTGGCATAGGAGGCCAACGTGGATCGTGACAAATATGATCATTTAATAACCTTGTCAAATATGGCAAGTGTAACGTTGCCAGGAATGGTAGTTTGGGTTGCTGCTGATAGCCTAGGAAAAAGGGTCCTGGAGTTTGAATGGCACTAGGTTGCCAAGAAAAGTTTGGTTGCTGGCTCGGATTCTAGTAGAAACCATGGCCCTGACCAGTGTAAGGATTTTTCATTTGTGGAGACATCATTGGCTAATTCCCCATAAAGGACATAGGATGTTGGGCATGCATCATGTTTGAAGGACTTTGGGAAGGATTACCCCATGCCGGTCCTGATGGGAGAGGCATAGAAGTATGTCCAGGGTTCCATTGACTATGGAAAGAATTACCCCAGAATGGCATTCCAGAGGAGGGAACAGATCCTTGTCCTGAGTTCCAAGGTCCTGCTATATGTGCCTCCGGCGCAGGAATAGTAACCTGCGCCGGAGTAGACTGTCCAAAAATGGGAGTGCCCCTAGACGGGAAAGAGGTGAATGTGAAAGTGTTGTTACCAAACGTCCCGTTCCAAACAAACGGTGACGAACCTACCGGCATAGTGTGCGTAGGTGTTCCTTGACTCCTGGCTCCAAATAAACTAGTGTGTGTAGGCTGCTCAGTGGACTGTTGATGCAGACCACCAAGCGAAGGGGACGAAGGAGAGATATGACCTCCAACGTAAGGGAAATCATTAAAAGGGACGTAAGTGCCCCCAATTTGACCTTGCAGAGGAGTGTTAGAGCTCCCTGCCCCTAGACCCAAAGTCTGTGAAGTGTAGTGAGTGAGTGCAGGACTTGTACCCGAACTAGGCATACCGTATGAAAATGGAGGGCCTGTCGCACTAGGTGCGAAAGGAGTTGTGGCCACTGCGATAGATGTGATTGGTACACTGTGTGATGTAGTTGCGGCCTAGACCATGGTGGCTCAGACCACTGACGACAAGTTAGGAGATGCTTCTCCTGTGGTAGCAATGGTGGTGGGAATGGAAGAATTCCCAGAGGAAGTAACAATGTTTGTTTCCATAGCTATGTGAGGCACTGACAGGCGTTCATAAAATTGAATTGGTATAATGACCAATGGACAAGTATCAGTGGTTGGGGTTTCAACCGAGCCAATATTGGCGGTTGATTCCTCCAAGAGTTGTTTGGGCACAATGGTTTGTAACCCGGTTTCTTCGAAAGACCCTTGTTGGTCTAGCCTCCACCTCAATGGTGGCGGGGGTGGCTCCAGTATAAATGGCGGCAGGCCCAGAAGCCTTCATGATCGGCGGAGCTCGGGATCCTCCACTGTGTGAGAATATCCAAGACACGCTAAGTTATTCTACACGTGCAAATAGTAACACACACTAAAAAGGAAGCCCCCTAAAATATAAGACAAGCAAACACTAAACTAGTTCGAAGAACAGTTACAACAACCAACACTACAGAAACTTATCGGTGCAAGTGAAACTCGAACATGGAAGAACCCTTCAAATATACTCTGCAAAGCGTGGCTTTATGTTTGTCCTAGGTACTGTGATATACCCCCGCAGTCACCTGTGTATGTCCCTAAAAGATTGGCAACTAGTTTGCTAGCACGCGAACAGTCACCAGGAGGGTACAATCGAAAGTTGGGTAGACCACAATGAGCAAGGTATCAAGCCTGAAACCTGTCAAGGGTATCGAGAGAAAATGGTCTAGAAGACAACTGAGGACCTCGAACGGATTCGAGACCCACGAAGCCCCATGGCAAATGCAAACGACGAAATCCCAAAACAAGCCCTCGATATGTGTTCCCCACTACGCTTGGTCCGAATTTGGAGGGGTTATCTTCGCTACCTTTCCTCACGTGACCTCATGTTTATCCCCTGTGTTAGAGGGGGGTCCCGGATAACTTCCATGAAACTAGACTTCTACACTAACTATCATAGACTCCAATGTTTGGTTTTGAGTGGCCTTGGAGAGTTTCCTCTCCAACCTAATCCAAGGCCCTAGTCCTAAACTAGTGTATGAACCCTATAAACAAAAAGTCTAATAGATTTTAAATTAGAGTTTATTTTATGGGATTTCTTACGTCATGGGGTATGAAGGTGAAACTGATGATGTGTAAAGACTCAAAGCAAAAACGAATGAAAAAAGCTGGAAACAAAAGACTTTTACTAAATGAAAAAATCAACAACTTTTCACAAAGAAAGACTACTTTTTCTTTTCAATTTTTCTAAGATTTCACGCAGCAAACATAAAGGAATTTCGCTCGACTACGAGGTACTTATGCTATAAATGCACTGCAAAAAACTTATGAACAAAAAAACTTCTCCCTAGCTATTGATGCATAAACACAATCTTCAAACAAAGAAGAAAATGAAAAGATTTTTTTTTCTCTTTTTTTTATTTATTTACGTGCTAATCAAGCAACAAAGGGAAAATATCGACAAGCCTAAAACCAAGAAAAAACAAAATTCTGGCTTAAAGCGCAGATCACAAAGAATCAGAGCAAAGAATGGCAATCAAGAAAGCACAGACTCTTACGCTTGTCTAAAAACCATAAAACCAAAATTTTCTTTTTTATCTTTTCTATCAACTATCAGCTAAGAAAAAATAGGCTAAGGGTAAGAGGCCCTAACCTACTGACCGTTCAACCCTAAACTCAAACACCTGAGAGGAACACTTCTCACCACAAGAGGGGATGACTGCCCCACCCTGATTGAAAAGCAGCCTGTCAAGAATGCTACTGTCACTGAAACAGCACGCGTGTGAACGTGTGCTAAGCTAAAAAAGAACACGTGTACACGCGATCTGACCTTGTACAGGCCGCATGTATGTATAAACTCTAAGACAAAAATAAACACATGAAACCCAGACCAGGAAGAGGGCTCTGGTATTGATAACCAGGGTCTCTTGAAGGCTTAGATGCTTCTTCTAACAGAAAATAAAA
>ML780867.1:1580178-1600177 GCA_009831015.1 Picea engelmannii | reverse complement strand
TCTTCTGTCCTCTAACTGCTTTGCGTTAATTATCCTTTGGCTTGAGGAAAGGCTAAAGGGTTGGGACAATGGATTCAGAAAATGGGCAAAGCTTCTTCGCTATAATTTTCCTCTTCCAAATAGTACCCCTACCCCTTCTTTTATAGGCTAGAAGTAGCTATGGTTTTGGATGAACTCTCGGCCATGCATGGCCGGGAGTTTCAGTTAACCGACCCATAGCTTTTTGTCCCGTCGGAAACTTTCCTATTTTTTTGTTTTGTTAGGTACACACGTGTTGTAGTGGGCCTACCAGCGTGTACACGCATGCAGTAATGGATTAGGGTGCGTGGGCCTTGACCCAAGAGGATTTTTAAGAGTTTTTTTAGCATAGTTTTGGCAAGGAAGGGATATGAGTTGGCCTGATGCCAGGTAAGCATGTGTGGTGCAATTTAGGGTTATAACAGTGTCCTTGGTGAACGATAAGCATTGTTAAAGGGTTCATAGATTTGACCATTTAGCCTTGATCGATGGATGATTTGTTTACTAAATATGATGATTGTCCTTAGCTTAGTGGCCTTGGTCTTCTCGTGTCGAGCAGGATGTAGACACCTCCATGTTCCTTAGAACAGTCGCCAGCCCTGAGACCTTAAATGGTTAAAATCGATGGGAACCTAGGCTTGAGCATTGCTTATGTGTCTTGGAGGTCCTAACCATTGCAGGGTAGGACGGATGGGTAGTCAGTCTTATTATTTGTCGGTTGATAGTCATTCCTTGCTTGCAGAGGTTTATGTGTGTCTTATATCTTTATGATTGATATTGCAGTTGCATGCATCATGATTTTCCATCATGTGGTGGTGCAGAGTATAATGTCTTGTTACCCTTGTACACACGCACACACACACAAAAACAAATAAAAAATTGCACTTGTTATAAGAGGTTGTCGGCGTAACGAGGAGGTTAGTTACGTATGGTATCAAAGTGGGTTCAACACACGACTTGGGATCACTACGGCTTTCATTGTTATTATTTGATTATATTGTTGCTAATTGAGTTGAATTGTGTGCATGCAGGTAATCATGGTTAGAGGATGTCATGGAGGCAGACGATAGAGTGTTAGGGGAGGAGGCGCGACGCCTCTAGTAGCATCCACACCTGAGGGGTCTAACCCCTAGGGAGACGAGAAGGTTCTTGAACATGAGAAGATAGTAGTTGGTGATGTAATCGAAATGATGAGATCCCTTCAGCACATGTTCGAGGCACTGGTTAGCCATTTGGACAGAGATGAGGCTAGGGCACTGGCACCCGCTGAGGTTCCGCTGCGCATATCGACTGTTACTGGTAGCATTTACCATGAACTCGAGAATGTAAAATTTCTCGAGTTATTTGGTTCCCCGAACGACGCAGCCGCCAAGTCATGCTTGGACAACATGGCGATGTGTTTTTCACTTTGCGATTATACCTCCAACATGAAGGTCCGCATGGTGGTCTTTCAACTGAAAGGGAGTGCTCTTCTATGGTGGAAGACGCTCCTACCACAGCTGAACATGGCCGTTGAAGATGTGTCATCGGAATTGTTCGAGAAACGGTTCTGAGAGAGGTACCTTTCAGAGGAATTCATCGAGTGTCATCTCAATGAGTTCAACGCCTTACAACAAGGAGGTCATACGGTGCCTGAGTACGAGGCCTGTTTTATGGAGCTACTCCGGTATACTCTGTACCTTAACACCGAGAAACTTAAGGTCAATAGGTTCGTATTCGGCCTTAACGATAGCTTGCGTGCAAAGGTTAGGATTTTGATGCCTCAAACCTTGCACGATGTCATCCAGAAGTCCCTCATAGTAGAGGAGGAGCTTATCAGTGAGGGTCAGACCAGGACTCCAGTGAGATCAGCAGGGAAGGTTTCATCTCGAACACAGTAGCACTAGACACCAACGAGACATATGTTGGGATATTGTGGCTTCCATAGGGGATCCACTTTCACCACACCCCGACGACTGCCACCTCAGCAGTGGACCCTTTATCGGTGACCACCGCATCATCAACAACATCGCCCAAAGAACTAGCAGTTTAGGCCTATTCAGCAGAACAAACTAGGGTTACAGGTCGGTGGGCCGTCATCTTCTACTTTTGGTACCAGGACTAGTGGGCCAAAGAAGGGGTGTTTGACGTGTGGGGAGCCACACTACCAGGGAGAATATCCTGTGGAGAGGAATAGAGTGTCTGGATCAGTTGGACCCACTGCTCTAGGAGATATGGGAAAGGCCCATCGAATTCATGTAGCGGTGAATAACCGCCAGGCAGAGCACCAATCGATTGTGCTTGAGATGATAGGTACCGTCGCTGACCAGACCCTTAGTGTTTTGATAGATCCCGGTGCTACCGAGAGTTTCATTTATAGTGCAACACTAAAAAGGATTAAGGTAAATACAATCGAACAAGATGATTTTAGCTACATGGAGATGGCATCGAGAGCCAAATAGAAGGTTGTTGGAAAGGTTACGGGCTGTGCCCTTAACCTGGGAGATTTTGTCACGAGGGCCAACTTGTACATCACGATCTTAGGATCTTATGATGTCGTAATTGGTATGGATTGGTTGGAATAGCATGAGGAGATACCCAAATATAATATGAAATTGTTGAGCTTGGTCGATGACAAGGGACAGAGACGTGTGATTGTAGGATGGAACCACGGAGTTTGCATGAGGTTTGTCTCTTCCTTACATCTACGTAAGAGTATGTGAAAGGGGTGCAAGCTTTATGTGATCCTTGCGTTAAATGAGAAGGGAGTAGCAAAAGGTCTAGAACACCTTCCGGTGGTGAGAGAGTTTGCGAACGTGTTTCTGGAGGAGTTACCTAGGATGTCGCCGAAGAGGGAATTGGAGTTTACCATAGACCTAAAAACAGGGACTGAACCGATAGAAAGAACGCCTTATCGGATGTCAACCCCAGAGTTACAAGAGTTGAAAATGCAACTGAAGGAGTTGTTGGACCTGTGACTGATACGTCCTAGTGTGTCACCGTGGGGTGCATTGGTTATTTTCATACGGAAGAAGGACAGATCGTGGAGGCCTTGCATTGACTACCATCAACTGAACAAGACCATGATCAAGAACCGATATCCTTTGCCAATAATTGATGATCTGTCAATTAAATGAAGGGTGTGACGGTGTTCTACAAGGTCAATTTGCGATCAGGGTATCATCAGTTGCGGATTAAGGAGGATGACGTCCCTAAGACCACCTTTAAGATGAGATTTGGACATTACGAGTTTACTGTTTTACTGTTTGGACTGAGGAACACCCCAGGGGTATTTATGAGTTTGATGAATGGGGTGTTCTGCGAATACTTGGACAAGCTCGTCCAAGTATTCATTGACGATATCTTGATTTAATCTCGTATGACTGAGGAGCATGACGATCAGTTACGCTTGATACTACAGTGTCTGTGAGGGCACAAATTGTATGGGAAGTTGTCCAAATGCTCTTTTTATCAATCGAGGATTCACTACTTAGGGCATGTCATCTCCGACGAAGGTATCGTCGTGGATCTATCCAAGGTCAAGGCTATTATGGAATGGCCTACACCGACGAATGTCATCGAAGTGCGTATCTTTATGTGTTTAGCAGGATACTATCGATGGTTTGTCGAGGGATTTTCGAAGATAGAAAATCCGATCACATAATTGCAGAAGAAAAACAAGAAGTTTGTTTGGATTGAGAAATACACGGAAGCATTTTGGAGGCTTAAAGAGTTGTTGATGACAGCGCCGATACTAAAGGTCCCTGACATGGATGTGGACTTCTTGGTATGCACAGACGCATCCAAGGAAGGTTTAGATGGACTCTTGATGCTAGACGGTCGAATGATTGCTTACATTTCAAAGAAACTGAGAAGGCATGAGGAGAACTACGTGACGCACGATTTGGAGTTATTAGCCATCGTATATGCCTTGAAGGTTTGGAGACACTACCTTGTTGGACAAAAATTTGAACTAAAGACTGATCATTGTGGACTACAACACATTTTTACACAAAGTGACCTGAATGCATGACAACGACGTTGGTCGGAATTTCTTAGTGAGTACGACTTTAAGATTACTTACATAAAGGGAATAGTGAACCGAGTGTCGGATGCTTTGAGTTGAAGACCACGTATCTTTTTGGTTTTGCCTCTTCAGACAAATCTATGTGAAAATATTCTCACTTTACAGTGTGATGATGACTGGTACAAAGAGGTCGAGGGTTTTATAGAACAAAACACAATGATGGTACCATGATATGAGGGATTATCTTTTGATAGCGATGGGCTATTGAGGTTTAAAATTTGGATTTACGTACCACCAAATGACAAGTTGAGGATGTTGATCCTGAGCGAGGCTCATAGATAAGTTTATATGGCTCACCTAGGAGTCACGAAGATGATGGCAGACCTTAAGACCTTATTCTTTTGGAATGGAATGAAGGTAGAAATAGTCAACTATGTGGCCAGATGCCTCGAATGTCAGTAGGTAAAGGCTGAACATAGACACCCAACAGGATTAATACAACCACATGCCATTCCGGAATTGAAATGGGAGGTTATTTTGATCGATTTTATTGTTGGATTGCCACTGACGACAATGAGACATGACTAGATTTTTGTAGTAGTAGACACTCTGACGAAGAGTTCTCACTTTATTCCTATGCGTATGATGTATCAGGCACCTAACATTGCTAGAGTTTTCATCAGTGAGATTGTGAGGTTGCATGGTGTGCCTAAGAGGATTATATCCGATCAAGGATCGATGTTTATTGGATTATTTTGGACGAGTTTCCAAGAGGCCTTGGGAACCCAACTTAACTTTAGTACTGCGTATCACCCGGAGACTGACGGGCAGACAAAACAAATGAACCAAAACTTAGAAGACATGTTGCGCATGTACGTGATGGACCAACAAAAGAATTGGGAAGAATTCTTGCCAGTAGTAGAGTTCACTTACAACAACAATTACCAGAGCACCATTAAGATGGTGCCTTTCGAGTTTCTCTATGGGAATTCATGTCAGACACCCTTGAGTTGGGATTGGCTTGAGGATAGGGTCCTGGTGGGACTAGAAGTGATCCAAGAAATGGAAGAGAAAATGCAAATGATAAGACAAAGGATTAAAGAAGCATAGGATCGACAGAAGAGTTATGCCGATGCGCACCGAGTCGACTGTAGTTACGAGGTCGGTGATCGAGTCTTCCTGTGGGTTAAACCACATAAGAGTTCGATCAAGTTTGGAAAGGGAGCTAAACTCTCTCCTAGGTTCATGGGACCCTTCAAGATTGTGGAGCGAAAGGGGACCATGGCCTATCGACTAGCCTTGCCTGATTCCTTGAGGCGTATGCACAATGTTTTTCATGTATTTGTTTTGATACATTATATTAGTGATCCTACACATGTGATTGACATGATTTCCTTGCATATATCGGATGAGGGAGTGCTCACGGCTGAGCCAGTCCGCATCTTAGATCATCGTGTTAGACAGTTATGACGTCGAACGGTATATTAGGTTAAGGTCCAGTGGGATAATTATAGTCCACACTCGACAACCTAGGAGGACGCATATGATATGTGCCAACAATTTCCATCTTTGTTTGATAGATAGACTTATGATACTATGATACGTTTATTTCGGCGTTTATACTATGAAACTTCGGGACAAACTTTATACCAAGAGGGGGTGTATGTAACATCCTGCTTTGGCGCACTGAGAAAACTTATTCTTTGAGGACACTTGCTTGCAAGTGATCCGAACTTTTATGATATTAAAACACTTGTCCTTGATTATGATGCGTTATGATAGATAACATGATGTTTACTACATTGACATAGACATGTGTTATTGACTCAGGTGCTATTGAGCCGGTCCACATCTTAGATCATCATGTTCGACAGTTATGATGTTGAATGGTAGCTTAGGTCAAGGTCCAGTGGGATAATTATAGTCCACACTCGACAACCTGGGAGGATGCATATGATATGTGCCAACAATTTCCATCTTTGTTTGGTAGATAGACTTATGATACTATGATACGTTTATTTCGACATTTATACTATGAAACTTCAGGACGAAGTTTAGACCAAGAGGGGGTGTATGTAACATCATACTCTGGCGCACTGAGAAAACTTATTCTTTGAGGACACTTGCTTGCAAGTGATCCAAACTTTTATGATATTAAAACACTTGTCCTTGATTATGATGCGTTATGATAGATAACATGATGTTTACTACATTGACATAGACATGTGCTATTAACTTAGTTTTACTGAGTGTGAAGGGTTTTGGACCTTGAGGATGCAGAGGCATCGAAAGAACCCCTTGGACTCCGGATCGAGTCAGTGTGCTATTGGGGTTTGATTGTTTTACTGTGATTTTAGTACATTTGATTAGATGATATGATGTGGACATGTTCTGACATGATTGTTGATGATGCAAGCTAACGATAGTTTGCCGAACAGACTCACATATGGAGTAAAGGGGCCACACACGACTACCAGAGAGGTTGAGGGAGAGGTGTGGACAACAACCCTGCCACAACCTACTAGCACTCTCACCATGGATCGAACTATAGGTTAACGATTACCTAGTTATAGAAGACCCACAATGCCATGAGGGAAGAATACGACAGTCGCTCGCGATGTATCTCAGGGATGCGCAATAAGGCGGGGGCCTTATTCCTTAGAATCCCTTAGTCTCCCACAAGTTCACCTAGCAGAGTGTTGACACAAGGGGTTATTGATGTCTACCAATCAGTCAAGAGGCGAGTGGAACCCTTAGAGAACATGGTGCATCTTGAAGGGCACGTCGCGCAAAAGAAACAAAAAAGGCGAGTGGCACCCTTGGAGCACGTGGTGCATCCTGAAGGGCACGTCGTGCAAAAGAAACAAACGAGGTGAGTGTCACCCTTGGAGCACATTGTGTGTCCTGAAGGGCACGTCGTGTTGACGATGATGAAGGAACAAACCTAGATGGCCCTAAGACATTTAACACATTAAGAAATTCTTAAACAACTTCCCTAATTAAATGTTGCCCAGTTCAGAATCTAAGTCCTAAGTCTAAAACTTCTCTAGGGGTAAAACTTTGTCTAACCTTAAGAAAAATACCCTATAAAAATAAAAATAAAAATAATATAAATTAAACTAAAAACCACTTTAGTAATAGTTTTAGTCTTCATAAAAATTTTGGGGTAAAATGGAGTAAGAATTTAATTAAAATCAGTGGATTTAAAATTGTAAAGAAGAATTTAATTGTTTAACTTGTGAAAGTGTAAAAGATATTAAATTATTAAAAAAAAAGGAAAAGAGGTTAAATTGTGCAACCGCCATTTTTGGCTCTAATAAAAAGGGGAAAGAAGGGAATAATAAAAATTAGGAAACTAAGAAATGGAGGAAACATAATAAAGGAAAGAAGGGAACTTATGGTAAAAAACGACGTCAACTTAGTAAAGAATCTGCAATAAAGAACTTTCTAAAGTGAATTAAATTAGCAACATCATTTTAGGGAAAGTATTTAAAATGTGTAAGGGAATCTAGGGACACCTAGGGGTAAAAATAGGAGCAACTCTAGGTGGGTGAGGGAAATGAGACAATTATTAATTTAAAGAAAATAATTATTGGAGGAAAGTGGGAGATGGATGACACTTGTATGAAGGAGAATTATTAGAAGATTTTTTATTAAAACTTAAATTAAATGAGATTTAGGGAAAGTTTGGAAGTTCTAAAACTCTATAAAAAAAGAGGAAGGAGAAGGAAGTGGAGGATCGACTGTTAGCGTTACGTTACACTGTCAGATTTGTGACTTGACTAATTACTTGTGGGGAGTTGGGATTTCCTAGCTCGAATAGGAGTGGTAGCTCGGCCTTGCGAGGCGAGTTGGGAGCTAGACGTACCATTTGGATAGTTTGTGGCCCCTTTACGGCTCGAGGGGATAAGGGGGAAGTAGAGTACCCCTAGCGTTGGATGGGAGGTACCGGTGAGGTCTCGACAGTCGGCAAGCGAGAGAAGAATGGAGCACCCAGACGTCACCCGGAGCAGGCGATCAGGGAACAGTATGTTTTTCATTTTGCATGATAGAAGGTATTAGGACCTTGGCCCTCTCTATTGTTATCAACATTTTTATCTTGGATTGTGAGATGGAAACCACTTGTCTTATCTCTGCATGGGTTCTTGTCGAATTGATTGGTTTTCCTTTCTATTCCTCGGTGATTGAAATTGTGTTACGGTTATAAGATATTTCTTCTTACTCTGTTGTTGCATGTCAGTTTGGATAAAAGAGATTTTATGACTTTGTTTTATATTACTGTGGGTGTTTATATATTATAGTGGGTGCTTTTATATTGATGTGGGCATTTTTCTATTAATATGGGCATTTTCTATTACTGTGGGCGTTTCTATATCATTGTGGGCATTTATATAACACGATGGTCATTTTTATATGACTGTGGGTGTTTTGTATATCTCTGTGGGTGTTTCTATATCATTGTGGGCGTTTATATAACACTGTGGGCATTTTTATATCACTGTGGGCATTTACATATGACTGTGGGCATTTTATATATTATTGTGGGTGTTTTATCTTACTGTGGGCATTTATATATTTATGTGGGCGTTTTCTATTACTGTGGGAATTTTGTATATCTCTATGGGAGTTTCTATATCACTATGGTCGTTTCTATAACATTGTGGGTGTTTTTATATCACTGTGGGCATTTTCTATGACCGTGGGCATTTTGTATATCACTGCGGGCGTTTATATATCACTATGGGAATTTTTATATATGACTGGGTGCATTGTCACATCATCTGTTGGCTTCCATATGTAAGTTGGAGTGATTGTGTGCCCTTTTATATTTTTATTTTCCTTCTGGCATTTTCGTTTGAAAATGATTCCTGTAAATTGTTTCTGGCAATCCGTTCTGGCAATTTCATTAGAAATTGTTCTTGTAAATTGTTTCTGGCAATCCGTTCTAGCAATTTCGTTTGGAAATTGTTCCTGTAAATTGTTTCTAGCAATCCATTCTGTCAATTTCATTTGAAGATTGTTCCTGTAAATTGTTTCCAACATTTCGTTTCTGGCAATTTGTTGGTAGATTCATTTCGGTAAAGATCATGTTGGCAATTCATTTGTCTATACAGATTACCCTGATCATTTACCGATTAAAACAAATTCGATCTGGGTTCTTATCTCTTGATCATAGAAAGAGACTCTGTCTCCCATCCTCCGCTACAGCCACATTTCATCCCTTTTATTTTCCTTTTTCTGCATTTCTCTTGGTGGGTGTGTTCATTTAGAACTCCGTTGCCAATATTTTAGACAGCGAATCTCACCATTGGCTTTATGGATTTTAGCCTTCCAACCGGTTCCTTAATGTTCACAGATAGTTGTCACCTTGGTACCTTGAGATAAGTTAGTCACTTGCTGGAATACATCAAGTTAATAATGTCTCCATTACTTTTCCTGCTATGACATAATTAGTATTATTAGTGGTGCATTAACTGATAGGATATTTGTTAGTAATTGTCTCGTTTTTAAATACTGTGCTATTGCTTTATTAATTACCAAATAGTAGTCACTACTTTATCTTAGTTAATGCTTCATTAAATGTAAATGGCCAGGAGATGGAGATGTGGATTAACTCATAAATTGTTGACAGGTTGAAGCTATTTAATATTAGCAACAATAGCAATAACATTTACTTTATTTTGGTTAAATATAGAAAAATACTTTATTTTGTTAGTATTTAAGAACAACAATCTGCTTTATTCTAAAAGCAATCTACCTTATTTCAGTTAACAATTCATAATAGAAAATTACTTATCTTAGTTAGTATTTAATAATAGCAAGCTACTTAATTTAGTTAATGTTTCAATTAATGTTAATGGCTACTAGAATTGTCCAATTGGAAGGTGTAATAATTAAGTTGATTGGTGAATAGTGACCTAATTGCACTTTCCAGACTTTCTCATTGGATCTATGATTGAGGATGCATTTTATTTTTCATTATAGATCTAGTATTGATTACTTAGACGTGATAAATTGCTTATCGGTAACGTTAAATTGAAGGGTGCATTAATGATTGATGGTAATTTAGATGTGCCCTTGGTGAACGATAACCATTGTTAAAGGGTTCGTAGATTTGACCATTTAGCCTTGATCGATGGATGAGTTGTTTACTAAATATGATGATTTTCCTTAGCTTAGTGGCCTTGGTCTTCTCATGTCGGGCGGGATGTAGGCACCTCCATGCTCAGAACAATCACCAGCCCTGAGACCTTAAATGGTTAAAACCGATGGGAACCTGGGCTTGAGCGTTGCTTATGTGTCTTGGAGGTCCTAACCATTGCGGGGTAGGATGGATGGGTAGTCAGTCTTATTATTTGTCAGTTGATAGTCGTTCCTTGCTTGCAGAGGTTTATGTGCATCTTGGATCTTTATGATTGATATTGCAGTTGCATGCGTCATGATTTGTCGTCATGTGGCGGCGCAGAGTATAATGTCTTGTTACCCTTGTACACACGCACACACACACAAAAATAAAAATAAAAATTGCACTTGTTATAAGAGGTTATTAGCAAAACGAGGAGGGTCGTTACACTAAGCATGCTTGGTGTTCAAGGAATCGAAATAAGGAGAATAGTTCTTCATGGAAAGGAACAAAGCTTCATAAATAAACTGTAGAAACAATTTTCCTTTAATAAATTTTTCAAACAGAATGGTAATACAGTCGTAAGTTTTCATGCTTTCAGTCATGAATGAAGCATAAAAAAAAAAAAATAGGGAAAAGAGACAACTTACAATCGTCATTTCGAAAATTACTCATGAAGAATAATAAAAATAGATTACCCCAGTTAGACAGCTATACCGATCATTTAATTGATATAAAAAGTTAAAAAAAATATGTTGGGTTGCCAACAATGGTGACATGGTGGGAGAAGAAGTTATCTCTGTAATACGAATGAGTTCAGGTTAGAAAAATCTGAAAGACTTCAAATCGAAGAAAAACTAAAATTTTATTTGAACATCTCTAGTAATCATGACGTAGTCCAGTTTAAGATATATTTCATTTAAAATAATGAAATTCGGTGACAAACTTAAAAAAAGAAAACCACGACATTTAAGTTAATGTCTCCAATACTGTTGACAGGGCCACTACTACCAGTAGGTGTTCATAGCATTGACAGGGATGTCAATTAATCCACTCTAACATCTATATCCTGTCCAAGAAATTTCAAATCAGAACGAAGGACGCTTATGACCAAAAGAAAGATTCATACCTGAGAAATCTCTTTTACCTGACATTGCTTCACTACCAGCGGGCCTGTTCATTACCCCGACGAAGTTGTCTTGGCATCATGCATGCATTTACCTGCTGCCAATAGACCTATTCAGTGTCCCGATGGGTTTACAAACACTTCCCACAACTCTCTGAGAGGTTATTCACATTCTGATATAGTTTTAAAGATATTCAACAGAGCGGGGTGACGCTGAAAATTCCAGTTTTTTAACACAACTTAATATTTCACAGGCCTTTAAATTTTTCTTTCTAACCTTCATCAAGATCTGAAAAATAGTTCATTGATAAAACTGTTTTTCAAGGACAGGGAGACATCGTTGAGTTTCTTTCTTAAAGAGCAGGGACAGCGTAAAGAGATTTTTTTTAAAGATAAACATGAATACTTTCAAGTCAAAATTGAAACTGAGGAATCGACTTTCAAACAAAATGTCATCTTTAACTAACCTACAATTTCAAAGAAAGAAACCAATTGATGTTCTGACAGCTTTTGACAGTTATTTCGAGATGAATCATTATGTTCTCTTTGTCTGAGCTAGACTGTAATATGGGCATGTTTGGTTCAAAAGGACTGATAACAAAAATGAAAACAAAAACAAACCAGCAAAGAAAAACAGACAACAAAGAAATCAAAACAAAAAAAATATGTACAAAAGGTGTATCGGAGATTTGTCAGGTGAAATACCTTTTGAGAGCTTCACCATTCACTGGGAAGGTGTCTGGCTATCCCTCTAAATTCTGCAGGCGAAAAGAACTGGGACCTTTTTTTTCAACAATTAAAAATGGTCCCAACCACAGGTTTTGGAACTTAGTATGTTCGCCTTTCCTCTCATGAGGTTTGTCCCTCTTAAGGACAAGATCACCTTCCTCAAAATTTCTATCTGAGGTAGAATTGGAATTGAACCAGTTTTTGACAATGAGTTGGTGTTGATGTAATTTTTGTTTCTCTTGAGCCCTTGCTTCCTCTAACTTCAGCAAAGCATTAATCCGACTTTCCAAAGGAGGACACTCTTCTTCTTGAACCTTTTGCGATAACTGCAGATATGGAAGAAGAACGTGTGGTGGAATAATTTCTTCCCTACTGTAAATGAGAAAAAAGGGGGAATTACCAAAAACAATTTTAGGAGTTACCCTATCAGCCCAGATTGCATTAAATAGTGCATTATGCCAGCTTTTATGGTTTTCAGAGACCATTCTCTTGATGATCTTGATTAGGTTTTTATTAGTCGATTCCACCAAACCATTTCCTTGGGGGCAATAGCTGGAAGAATACTTTAATTTTATTCATTTTTCTAGAGAAAAGGCACTCATTTCGAGAGACAAAAAATAGGAAGCATTATCGAACACTGGGCATTTAGGAATACCGAAACGAGTGATAATATTTGAATTCAGGAAAGATATTACCTGGCTGGTTCTTACCACTTTTAATGGTGCAGCCTCAGACCATCTGGTGAAATAATATGTCATTGTTATGATGTATTTATGCTACTATGCAAAGGTGGGGTTGATTGGGCCTATAATGTCAAGGCCCCATTGCTGAAAAGGGGAGTTTACTGAGACAGGTTGCAGTGGGAATGTTGACTTCTTTACTCATCCAGAAGCCTTTTGACATATTACACACTTGTGGCATAATGCATGGGCATCTTTGAAAAGAGTAGGCCAGTAATATCCCACCCTTAATACTTTGTGGGCAGTGGTGTCTCCATCGAAATGCCCACTAGATTACCCTGCATGTAATTCTAATAAGACTTTGTCTGCTTCATCTTTTTCTAGACAACACATAAGTATTCCATCGAAATTTTTGTGAAACAATATGCCATTTACCAGCCGAAAAGAAGCATATTTTAATCTTAATTCTCTCCTCTTTTTTGGATCAAGGTGACGGGGAGCTGATCCATGAATTAGATAAAATTTGATGTCATCATACCAAGGACTAGTAAGATTTTTTGCACAACAGATTTGATTTTGATTGGGATGATCTTGAATTAACATATCAGTTGTATTATGTTGTTCTACAGCTGAATCAACAACCAATTTACATAAACCTTGGCCTCTAACAATTTGTGCTGGAGTGATTTCAAGGTCATATTCTTGTAAGGACGTGACCTAGTTTTCCCTTTTTTCACCCAGTTCTTTCTGTACTAACAAAATTCTTGACAACAGGGTAAGGGACAATGATTTTCATCCTAGATTTCAGTAGATAAGATCGAAAGTATTTTACTGCTTTAAAAAAACATAAGCCTACTGATCTACTACTGGGTAATTAAGTTCCACTCCCTTAAAGGATGAGCTCATACAGGTGATAGAAATTTCATTGTTTTCAGCATTCTTTTAGGTTAGCACAGTGGCATAAGACTGATTAGAGGCAAATGTGTAGAGAGTGAAATCTCGTGAAAAGTTAGGGTTCATTAGGGAAGGAGCTTCTACTATGGTCTTTTTCATTGAGTCAAAAGCTTGACTTTATAGAGGTCCCCAATGGTACTGTACATATTTTTTTATTATGTTATGTAATGGCCTGACCATTTCTAAAAACCTGGGGACAAACCTTCTAACAAAATTTATCTGACCTAAAAAAGATTGCATAGACTTTTTGGAAAAGGGGGGGGGGGCAGTTTTGAAATGAATTGGGTCCTTTCAGGGTCAATGATCATCCCTTCATTGGATACAATGAAACGGAGGAGCTTACCTTGTTCCACTGCAAAGACATATTTTTTAGGATTTAAAGAGATGTCGTACTTACGACATCGTTGTAGAACAGATCTTAGATGAGCTAAATGATCTCCTTTACTCTTTGAGAAGATAGTGACATCATCTAGTTAAACTACTACAAATTGATTGATTAAACCGTGGAAAGCGATATCCATCACTCTCTGAAAAGTGGCACCGACATTTATAAGCCCAAAGGACATCTTTCTATAAGCATACGTACCCCATGGAGTACAGAAAGTGGTCTTCAGTTGGTATGGGGGAGACATAAGGAATTGGTTATACCCTGAAAAACCATCCAACAATGATAATCTTTCAGAACCAGATACTTGTTGGAGAATTTGTTCCATGGGAGGAAGAGGGTAATTGTCTTTATCAGATGCTCGGTTTAAATTTTGGAAATCGACACATAGTTGGATTTCACCACTTTTCTTCCTTACAGGGACAAGATTAAAGATCCACTATGTATGTCTTACTAGGAAAATTATTTTAGCATTAAAGAGTTTGTTTAGTTCTTTCTTGACTGTTGGTTCAAGTTTTAGGTGCATTTTTCTTAACTTCTATTGAAAAGGTTGGGTCTGGGGTTTCATGGGAATAATGTGTTGTATGATGTTAGGATCAAAGGTTTTTAGATCGTCATATGTCCAAGCAAAGACATCCTTAAATTCCTTAAACAACTTAATAAATGTTGTCTTTTCTTGCTCAGAACATCCCATCCCCAAATTGATGCATTCTGGGTTATCTTTAGTTCCTAAATTTACTTTTTCATGCGTCAAGTAAGAACCATTAGTTTTACAATTCACTGATTTTCTGAATTTATCGTGCAAATCATAAAACCTTTATAATCTTACCACATATTTTGGGATAGAATTTACCAAATCTGATGTTGACTCCGGAGATCTTGGGTCCGGTATTACCGTAAAATTGCGAAGGTCTTCGTCGTGGGTACCTTTCTCGATAACTATGCCTTGGAAAGTATCTTCCATGTGCAGAAAACTAATGATCTGTTGATCGTCATCGAAAACACTCCAATTAGTGATGTTGTCCGAGACAGATGGTCCGAACAACAACTCGACGAAAAACGCATTTGGAGAAAGGCCTTCTGCAGGAAAAAGTTTAGAGGCGACATTAGCTAACAAATCAACCTCAGAATTATTCAATCTTGGAATAGAATTAATGTTAAACGCAAAAAATTTGTTCATTAAATTCCATACCTCAGTTTGATAGCTTTTTAGGTGTGGAAATAAGCAGTGAATATAATTTTTTACCTGTCTAACCACAATTTATGAATCACCAAAGACTGTTAAATTTTGAATCCTCAAATCTAGTTCCTTTTTGATACCTTGCAAGAGTGCCTCATATTTGGGCGTATTGTTTGTGCATTCAAATTCTAACCGGCAAGCGATCAAAGATTTGTTATCTACTAGATCAATGAGCACACATCTTGCACCGGCTCCTTCCTTAGGTTTAGATCCATCGAAGTAAAGATACCATATCTGATTTTCAACAGGTCTATGCGACCCCTTAGAGAGGGGTGTTGACTGTGTTCATGTCATAAGTTTGGACTGTTGTTCCGGGTCAGTAATGGTAGAAGTTTCATCCATGAAATTATTGAAAAAAGTATTTATCCCCTTAATTTAAGTTGAATTGGCGGAAGCAGTGAATGGTTCATTAGGATCATTTAAATCAGTTACCATGAACTTAAGATAACACTCATGATTGACCTTGATTCTATTAGGCTTCCCATTCTCGGGTAGCCATAAGTGAGCCCAATCTGTCGCAAAATAACCATGTAGTTGTTCGGACCAATCTCTACTTAAAAATAAGCCATATAATTCGGGGATATCAAAGAAAATAATATTAATAATCTTATGGACTTTAGGATTAGATGATAATCTGATAAGTACATTTTTTAATTGTAACAAACCTCCAATTTAGTTACGACAACAAACCTCTCATAACAAGTGCATTTTTTTTGTGTGTGTGTCTATGTGTACAAGGGTAATAAAGATGTTATACTCTACATTGAAACATGACAATGAACATGATGCATGCAACTGCGACAAAAACCTAACGACCTAAGATGCACATCAAGCATATGGAAGCAATGAACGACCATCAATCGACGAAAAATAAGACTGGCTACCCGCCGGTCCTAACCTACAATGGCTAGGACCTCCAGGACACATAAGCAATGTTTGAGCCTAGGTTCCCATTGATTTTGACCATTTAAGGTCTCAACGCTGGCGAATGTTCTGAGGAACCAGGAGGTGTCTACATCTCACCCGACACAAGCAGAACAAGCCTACTAAGCTAAGGACAATCATTCTAACAACCCCCGACACCCAAAACAATTACACAAGTAACTAGAATCTCTTACAGTGATCAAACCAGGAACATTAACATTTAGAAGACCAAGTACAAACATTAAGTAGAAAGAACTTCAACACCCTCAATGGGAAGCACAAGATAAAAATTACTTCCCCAATATCCATGATCAATCGTCATGTCAAGCTAGTCAATAGTTACTGCCTATTTTAATAATCTATTACAAGCTCGACTTAGCACGTCTAAAATGCAGAATATCCTTAAGGTACAATCTAATTTGGCCTTAAAACAAATTCATTTGAGCAATTCTAAATTACAACTGTCAACAAAGTACCATCTAAATCAACATATAAAGGACATTACTAAGCAAGTCTAAATCTTTGACTCGATTAATAATTAAAACTATAATTAATCATTAATTAAAATATAACTAGCCTGTCTAAATTATAAACTAGCCATTCATTATAAACTTGCAATATTTTTAAATTGGAATTGAATGAAGCATGTACCCAACACCACATAAAGATGACAAGGTAGGTTACAAAAATAAAGAAATTTGTACTTGCAATATTTTAACTAGAAATTATTACATCAGCTATCCATCATTAATTAAAAAAAAAAATGTCGGGCACTGAATTGTCTAAAAATATGAGTGGTAGTTATTGTCAAAAAAGAAGTGGTTGTTGTCAAGGGAGTACAGTTCAATGAAAAATAAATTGTGGTTATGCGGTTGAAAGGAAATCATAACTACTCTATTCAACGCAAATTAATTGTTATTATCAACTCTGACCAACCAATCAATACTATTGCTAGAATAACAGAAAGTTGTCAGCACTGGGGAGGCAAATATACTCGTCGTCAGGTAAAAGCAAGGAAAACACAGTCATCAAGGGGCAACTTTCTATGCTGCACATCTGCAAACCCAGGTTGCATTAAAGGGAAAATGGGGGTCCTTAACAACAACCCAACTACGTTTAAAGGAAAAATTGTGGTAAAATAAGAAACACATAGTCATCAACATTCGTAAATTCTAGTACATTCAGCTGCATTGGCCAGAATTAAGGTCGTGGTAAAAATAGCCAGCTCACGAAGGCGGTTTGAGAAAATCATGGGCGTCCTTATGAGTGGAAAAAGGCGTTCCTTTACACAACAAATCGTATGCTTTAAATAGGAAAATTGTATCCTTTGATCAGGCAATTCGTGGTTCAAGAACTCTCCTTTCCTCGATTAAGTGGTAACTGGTTTAGGTTTTTATTCTTATCAATGCTATTTGCCTGGTGTTTTCATATAAATGGTGTACGGATTTAACCACATGCATATAACTGTTGTATGCATAAAACCAATAAGAAAAAATGTTATACATCTTTGCTATCATGCCACACATGGGTTTCATGTTATATATATCGGAGGTTGATGATTGATAAGACTCCAATGGATTGCATTGTAGTTAGTCTTCAGTCTGTAAAAGATATTGTTCTAAGAACCACCATCTTACATAGAAAGATAGCTAAATTTGTTTTTATAAAAGCAGACAGACAAAGCATCTATGCTGGATGAAATAATCGATTATGTCAAATTTCTAGAACTACAAGTAAAGGTTACATCTTTGACCTAAATCTTTTGCAAGATTAACATTTTCCAACCAATGATAGTTGTGTTGTTCTTAAAGCTCAATTGTTCTGCAGGTTTTGAGCACGAGTAAGCTTCACGATGCAGCTGCACTTGGGCCTCTAACTGTGAATGTTCCAGCTGAGGTAGACATTTTATGGTTGAGTTATAGTGGCTTTAGAAAACATATCATGTTAGTGGAAGAGTGACGCGATCTTTAATTTGTTTGTTGATGCTATCATTTTTGGGTTTCCTCAGGGATATGGCATTTAGGAATCCACGACTCTCAGTCAAGCTAGTCTATACCTTGAGAAAAATATTTTGAGGCACAAGGAGATGGACATGAACGCAAAAATAACCCATTTAAAAAACAAAGGTCTTTGTTTGATTCCAATTACACAGGCAACTGCCATGTCTAATCGAACTGGAAATCTAGGGCTCAGATCTCCAGTTACAGATTTTGTTGCCAGTATAATTTATAGTATAAATTACAAATTAATTTACAGTATAATTTACGATCTATCGAATAATTTATAATCTACAGAATGATTTACAATCTACAGTAAAATTACAATTTAATCTACAGTACAATTTAAACCAAGTCTGTGACAGTAAAATGGTTAACAATATTACATTTTCTATTCCAGTAAAATGCAGAGCATTCAACAATTTTTGTCCCAACGCAGAGCATAAATTCACATAAGTCAACACTAAAATGATTGGTTGGGAATTCGCAGGCCATAGGTATAAAAGAGTGGAGAAATTTCACCTTTTAGTGATAAGTTACTAGGGAGACCAAATGTAAAAAGACACAAAAACCACACAGTAAATTCGCCAAGAGAGGTATCAACGCCGACTTAATTTTCTTGGAAAAGAAAGGAAAAACGTAGAGAGATTCAATCACAAGAGGGTGCAGGACAACAAACTTCCAATGGAAACCCCAGAGGTAGAAGAATGATGGGTTTGTCCTTCGCTCATTATCCTCACTCAAAAAATAAGGGCGTTGAGATCCATAGGTATTTTAATGCTAAGGTGACGACCGTATATCAGGCTCCTGGCAGACTGCTTAGGTGGGGACTGAGGAGCTAGGTACAAAGGACAAACAACCAAAATGGTCACAATCAACACCACAACAAGGTGGTCAAGACATGCGGGAAAACAAGGCCATAGGAGATGACAACCGAAGAGCTAGGCTAAGAAAATTTCAGCTATCAATTTAAACATCCAGTCTACTTACATAATCAACATGCAGACCCAATCATAAAACCTACAACATTCTACCATTCAAATGAAGGAAGCGTACCGTTTCATGTTTTCCTGCTCTGAGTGATGTCCACGCACTCTGTGCAACTCCCTTTCTCCGACCGTCGAGACTTCACCAGTATCTCCCAGCCAATGCTACGGGTACTCTTCTTCCCCCTTATCCCCTGGAGCCGCAAATGGGACACACACACTATCCATAGGTTTCGTCTAGCTCCCAGCTCGCCTCGCAAGGCCGAGATACCACTTCTCTCCAAGCTGGGTATCCCATTTCCCACAAGTAAATCAGTCAAGTCGATATTTCTGCAACGTAACGTTACACAAACAGAAGATCCCCCTTCCTCCTTCTCCTCCCTTTCTTTTATAGAGTTTCAAACTTCCTTTCGTTCCTAAAATCTCATTTAATTAAAGTTTTAAAAATAAATTCCTAAAAATTCCTCAGTCAAGCCGATATTTTTTTATGAATAAATTAATTTTTTACTCCGTACATATCACAAGATTTTATGAAGATCATAATTATCATTTAAGTTTTTTTTATTTTAATTACTGTTATTTATTTATTTAATTCTTTTTTTTTAAAGGTAGACTAAATTTCACCACTAGCGTAATTTAGACTTAGTCCTTAAATTTTGTACTGGGAGACAATTAATTAGGGAAATTGTTTTTTTTTTTTTTTTAATTAATTGACATGTTATTTGTCTTAGGGTCATCTAGGTTCATCCCTCTATCATCAACAATGCGATGTTCCCTTCAGGACGCACTAGGTGCTCCAAGGGTGCCACTCGCCTCATCTGTTCCTTTGC
>ML780867.1:1514758-1552472 GCA_009831015.1 Picea engelmannii | reverse complement strand
ATAACATAAAGAAAAAAACAATATCATATATTATATAAGCAAAATATATTATATAATTGGTTAATTTCATTTATTGTATTAATAAAAAAAATTATATAAGAAATTTTGAATACATTTATTATATTAAGAAAAATACAATATCAATATTTTTTATTAATATTAATTATTTGATTAAGAAAATTATAATATCAATATTATTTATTAGATTACATTTATTATATCAAGAAAGACATAACATTTTATATTTTAAATCAATGTTTAATAACAATATATTAAGAAAGAACATATTTTAATAACAATATATTAAGCAATATATTAAGAAAGAACACATTTTATATTTTTGTTGAATTTAAAATATTTTATATTTGTGGAAAGATATAAATATCTTTTTTCAAAGATTCCATTATAAAAAAATATATATATATATCCATGAAAATTTTATTTCATTATAAAATATAAAAAGAAAATAATATATACAAAGAAAATACCATGACATGAAATAATATGGCATCTTTGTGATACTAAAATGGTTGAAGATGAAAAACACTTTCCCCTAAAATGTTCTTGTATGAACACTTTAGATGTATGGATCTATCCAAGAAAAACAATACCACAACATACAATTACTCATAAAAGGATTCAATTTAAATGTTTTACTACTATAAATCATAATTTATTTTAACTCATTCCTTTTTGCTTTCTTAGCAATTGCAAATTATGACACCAAAAAGCGGAATGCATAAATGCATACTCTAATTTTATATATGCTTATTCGGAAGGGATAGATTTTATAGTTCAAGATCATATGTTATCAATGTCCTTAAAAAAATATGATTCTAAGTTTCATTGTATGTAATATAGTGCATCAGTTCAAGGTTCCTATATTTTTCACAAAGCATTAGTTCAAAGTTCCTATATTTTTCACAAAGGAAGCATTGTTAGATTTTATTTTTAAAGCTTCACCAAAGCTTAATTTTTGCAATGTGTGGGACACAAACCAAACTTTTCATGTGATGAACATGCCACCAACATTGCAATATGAAGAACAGAAAAATACGTTACAACATGAAGAACATAGTAATGTTGCGTTGTTTCGAACATACTAATGTTGGACAATGACGACATAGTAATGTTGCAATCTAACGAACATAATAACGTTGCAATGTGATGAACACAAATTGATGTCGTAATGTGATGAGCATAGGAATTTCATCGTAACGTAAACAAGCATTGCTCTCTAGTGCACGCCATCCTGTCATTGTAATGTGATGAACATTTTCTCATGTTGCAATGTGACACACTTATTCTAACGTCGCAATGTGACAAACACTTCCAAACGTCGCAATGTGATGAAGATATACAAGCATCATAATGTGACAAACCTTTCCAAATGTCGCAATGCGTCGAACATATATGGATGTGGATAAGCATGTTGTCTTTTTCACACATCATCGTATCATCGTAATGTGATGAACATTTCCAGATATTGTATTGTGACGCACTTATTCGAACGTCACAATGTGACAAAAAATTCCAAATGTTGCAATGTGTTTAACATAGTAACGTTCAAATCTACCAAACATAGTAAAGTCCCACTATGATGAAAACATAACATTGCAATGTGATGAAAATATAGTATTGTAATATGACAAACATAGTAACGTCACAATGTTATGAACATAGTATGATTGAAATCTACAAAACATAGTAACATCACAATTTGATGAAAATAGGCATGTTGTCGCAATGTGGATAGTAGCATCACAATGTTACAATCATAAATACATGTCACAATGCGACGAACATAAATACATGTCACAATGCGACGAACATAAATACATGTCGCAATGTGTCCCACATCACCTTGTCGTCGCAATATGGAAAACATTTCCTCAGGATGCAATGTGACACACATATCCTGACGTCGCAATCTAACAAACACTTCCAAACATTGCAATGTGTCTAACATAGTAAACTTGCAATCTACCAAATATTGTAATGTCTCAATGCGATGAACATATATGGATGTCGCAATGTGACAAACATTTCCAAAAGTCGTAATGTGTCAAAAATAGTAATGTTGCCATCTACCATGCATAGTAACATGACAATGTGACGAACATATATATACACCCCAATGTGACAAACATTTCCAAAAATCGTAATGTATCGAACATAGTAACAATGCAATCTACCAAACATAGTAACACCGCAATGCAATGAACATATATGGACATCACATTGTGACAACCATATATGCATGCCACAATGTGATGAGAAATTACGAACATCGCAATCAGACAAACATAAATTGGTGTTGTAATGCGACAAGTGCAATGTGATAGACATTTCCAAACGTCACAATGGAACAAACACAACCTATTGTCACAGTTTGATGTACACAATCCAATGTGCTGATGTGAGAAACATTTTCCAATGTCGCAATGTGATGAACATAACCCACTATCAAACTATGACAAACCTGTTCCAATGTCATATCATGAGAAAAATAAACCTTCATAGTAATTTGATGACCATAAAATTACGATGTCAAGTGACGAACAAAATCTAATGTCAAAATGTGATGAACAAAATCTTATGTTGACATGTGATAAACAAAAGATCATTTCACAATGTGATGAGCAAAAAGTGATGTTGGCATGTGATGAACAAAACATGATGTCTCATTTTGATGAACAAAATATGATCAACATTACAATGCAGTAGTGCCATAGTAAACTACGTTAAACATAATCAACATGTCCCATCATAATGAGATCCACATGGTCAAGTAAGGTTAGCCATGGGCATGTTAAACCAAAATAAAATCTGATCAAGTTGTTGGTTGTGGAGCCTGATTATCTTCCTGATTCAGAGATCTTTTACTTGCAGTTGTGTTTATACCCCATGAAGTATTTACACCCCGAAAGTATCTACACTCTTCCACATGGGGGAGTGCAGAGAGGGGGTACCCCCTCTGCGGGGTCCCAGGGGGCTATCCCCCCGGCTGGGGGGTCTGGGGGTAATTGGGCCCCCAGCAAGGGTTCGGGGGCGAAGCCCCCGAAGGAAAAATTGCCTTGTAAATGTATATTGTAATTTCATTGTAAATCTGGATCGTTCATTATAAGGTCATAGATCTAACGGTAGAGATTATGTTAGGGTTTTTTTCCCTAGAAGGCAACCCTCTTTTATGATGGAAATGTATTGCAGCTATGATTGATGGCGAATATTGTATTATGATATAGGAGACTGTGAGAGAAAGAAGAGGAAGTTATAGCAGGTTTGTTGTAGATTGTATCCCTTCATATGCTGGATAATAATAAAGGAAGGACCTGGAAATTTCTCTGGTGGACGTAGCCCACATTGGGTGAACCATGTAAATCTATGTCTCTATTGTATTATGTATCTTCTATGTTTTGTTTCCACATTTGTTTTATTTTATTGCTCCACGGTCCTATTTTTCTAACAACTGGTATGAGAGAGAAAGATAACTCACAGGAAAAGAGGGTTCCTGGTTCGAGTGGGAGAAATGTTGGAAGATGGAAAGTTTAGGGTTGAGAAATTTAACGGCCAAAACTACCAGTTATGGAAGATGTAGATGGAAGACTATTTATATCAGAAGGATCTATTCCTACCATTGGGAGGAATAGCAAAGAAGAAGACAGCTACGAAGGACGAAGAATGGGAGATTCTTGACAGAAATGCTCTAGGAATGATACGACTAAGCCTGACAACATCGATGGCTTTCAATATTTTGAAATAAAAGACAATGAAGGGTTTTATGGGCACATTGACCAAATTGTATGAAAAACCCTCAGCGTCCAATAAGGTATTTCTAATGAAGAGATTATTTAATATGAAGATTTCAGAAGGTGGGTCTGTTGCAGATAATTTAAATGATTTTAATACAAATACTAATCAACTAAGTTTTGTAAAAGTGGACTTTGATGATGAGGTCAAGGATCTTCTAATATTGTGATCATTGCCATAAAGATGGAACAACTTGGTCATGGTTGTATGTAGCTCTGTCTCTCGTTCAAATAATTTAAAATTTGATGATGTTGTTGGTGTTATCCTTAGTGAGGAAATGTGACGAAAAATCACATGTGAGACATCAAGAAATGTGTTGAACATGGAGAACAGGGGAAGACAACAGGATAGAGGAAGGGGTTTCGGGAACCGTGGGAATTCTAGGAACGAAAGATCCAAATCCAGACTTGGAAATATAGAGTGCTGGAATTGTGGGAAGAAAGGACATCTGAAGAAAGACTGTAGAGCTCCAAAGAAACAAAGAGATGGACAACAAGAGAGAAATAAGGAAGCAAATGTAACAGGTGATGTGTTACAAGATTCTTTGATTCTTTTTGTAGATAATATTTCCGAGTCTTGGGTAGTATATTTAGGGGCTTCATTTCATACCACACCCCATTGGAAACATTTTCTAGATTATGTTCAAGGTGATTTTGAACAGGTTCATTTGGGTGACGATGCACCATGAAAATTTGTTGGAATGGGAAAGGTAAAAATAAAACAACGCAATGGAAACCAATGGTTGTTGAAAGAGGTAAGACATGTTCCAGATTTAAGGAAAAATCTAATTTCAATAGGGCAGTTGGCAAGTGAAGGTTGTATATCCATATTTACAGATAATACGTGGAAGGTCATCAAAGGATCATTGGTAATAGAGAAAGGAGAGAATGTAGGTAAATTATATTTATGTACTGGTAATATTGACTCGTCTATCTCTTTAGCTTCTACAAGAGTGGATACAACACTGTGGCATCATAGGCTTGGACACATGAGTGAGAAGGGGATGCAAATACTTCACAAAAAAAATTGTTTCCAGATCTTAAACAAATTGATTTGGACTTCTGTGAACATTGTGTTTATGGAAAACAAAAGAGAGTCAGATTTCTCAGAGTCGGAAAGGAAAATAAGAGTGAAAGGTTAGAGCTTGTGCATACAGATGTATGGGGACCAGTGCAGGTATCATATCTTGGTGGATCTCATTATTATGTTACTTTTATTGATGATGAAACTAGAAAAACTCGGGTTTATTGCATTCGACAAAAACATGATGTTTTTGATACTTTTAAGAAATGGAAAGCTTTGGTTGAGAATGAGACAGGAAAAAATTTGAAGTGTCTCAGATAAGATAATGGAGTTGAATATTGAAGCAAGGAGTTTGATGATTACTATTCATACCATAGAATTCTTAGAGAGAAGACAGTTCCAAGAACACCACAAGAAAATGGTATGTCAGAAAGGATGAACAAGACAATCATGGAGCATGCAAGGAGTATGAGATTGCATGCTGGTTTTCCCTTACAATTTTGGGAAGATGTTGTAGATAATGTTGTTTACTTAATAAACAGAGGACCTTCAAACTCTTTGGATGGCAGAATTCCAGAGGAGGAATGGATAGAAAAAAAGGTAAACTATTTCTTTTTGAAAACTTTCAGTTGTGAAGCATTTGTCCATATTGATAAAGAAAATAGAACAAAGATTGAGGAAAAATCTAAGAAGTGTACCTTTATTGGATATGGTGTTAATGAGTTTGTTTATCGCTTATGGGATTATGAAAATAACAAAATCATTAAGAGTAGAGATGTCATATTCAATGAGAAGGTCATGTACAAAGATCAGTTGTAGGGAAAGAAACAGGAAAAAGAAAAACAAGAATACACAGTTCTTGATGAGATCACTGTAAAAGAAATTCCAAAGGAACTAGAAAATCAAAATGTACAACAACAGAAGAAACAAGTACCTCAAACACATGCAAGTTTTGCTAGAAAATCTACCAGGTTAATTATACCCCCTGAACGATACTCTCCTTCATTGTATTATTTATTGTTGACTAATTCTGGTGAACCAGAATGTTATGAAGAGGTAATGTAGGTAGACACCAAAAGGAAGTGGGAGCAAGGCATGAAAGAGGAAATGGATTCCTTGGTAAATAACCATACTTGGGACTTAGTTCAGTTGCCTGCAGAAAAAAGAGCATTGTAGAATAAATGGGTTTACAAGTTGAAGGTAGAAGATGGAGGAGAAAAGCGGTACAAGGCTAGACTTGTTGTAAAGGGGTTTGCACAAAAAAAAGGTATATATTTTGATGAAATATTTTCTCTTTTTGTTAAAATGACTTCAATTAGAACTATTTTAAGTCTTGTGGCAGTAGAATATTTTCATCTTGAACAATTAGATGTAAAAACAACTTTTCTCCATGGGGATTTGGAGGAAGAGATTTATATGCAACAACCACAGGGGTATGAGGTCAAAGGGAAGGTGAATTTGGTATGTAGGTTGAAGAAGATCTTATATGGCCTAAAGAAAGCTCCAAGGCAGTGGTATCTGAAGTTTGACAAGTTTATGACAGAACAAGGTTATAGTAGATGTCATTCTGATCACCGTGTTTATTTTAAAAAGATAGAAAATGGAAGCTTTATTATCTTGCTATTGTGTGTAGATGAAATGCTTGTTGTAGGGTATAATATGAAGGATATAAATGTGATCAAGAATAAATTAGCCAATTCATTTGCAATGAAGGATTTGGGTGCTGCAAAGAAAATCCTTGGTATGAGAATAATAAGAGACAGGAAAAATCACAAACTAACATTGTCTCAGGGTGAGTACATAGAGAAGGTGTTGGAGAGGTTTAGAATGCAGAATGCAAAACCAGTTAGTACACCTTTGGCTAGCCATTTCAAATTAACTAAGGAAATGTGTCCCAAGACATAGGAGGAGATAGAAAACATGTCCAGGGTCCCATATTCATCAGTAGTTGGCAGCTTGATGTATGCAATGGTTTGCACAAGACCATATATTGCACATGCAGTGGGAGTTTTGAGAAGATATATGAACAATCCAGGTAAAGAACATTGGGAGGCAGTAAAGTGGATTCTCAGATACTTGATAGGTACTGCTAATCATGCATTATGTTTTGGAGGTTCAGAAACTGTTCTACAAGGATATGTTGATTCATATATGGCAGGTGATAAAGATAGCAAGAGGAGTACCACAGGGTATATGTTTACTATAGGTGGAACAACAGTAAGTTGGATTTCAAAACTAAAAAATGTTGTTTCACTTTCAATAATAGAGGCAGATTATGTTGTTGCTACAGAGGCTAGTGAAGAGATGATTTGGTTACAGAGGTTTATGGAGGAATTGGGAAAGAAGCAAGAGAATAATAGGTTGTACTATGACAGTGAGAGTGCCATTCATATTGCAAATAATGAAACCTTCCATTCGAAGACTAAGCATATACAGTTGAGGTACCACTTCATACGATCCACTATGGAAGATGGACATTTGAAGTTGGAAAAGATACACACTAGCTAGAATCTTGCAGACATGTTAACAAAGGGAGTAACCAAGGAGAAACTGAGTTCTTGCTCAGTTTCATTTGGTATTCAAGAATGAAGATGAAAATGAGGAATTTTCGAGGTCCAAGAAGGTTCAGAGTCCAGCATATACAACAACGGTGGAGTTGTTGAGATCAGTCTCCAAGTGGGAGATTATTGGTTGTGGAGCCTGATTATCTTCCTGATTAATAGGTCTTTTACTTTCAGCTGTGTTTATACCCCATGAAGTATTTACACCCGATAAGTATGTACAAACTCCCACGCGAGGGAGTGCAGAGGGGGGGTACCCCCTCTATGGGGTCTGGCGGTGAGCAGGGGTTCGGGGGCAAAGCCCCCGAAGGAAAAATTTCCTTGTAAATGTATATTGTAATTTCATTGTAAATCTGGACCGCCCATTATAAGGTCGCAGATCTAACGGTAGAGATTATGTTATGGTTTTTTTCCCTAGAAGGAAACCCTCTTTTATGAGGGAAATGTATTGCAGCTATGATTGATGACGAATATTGTATTTTGAGATAGGAGATTTTGAGAGAAAGAACATGAAGTTACAACGGGTTTGCTATAGGTTGTGTCCCTTCATATGCTAGATAATAATAAAGGAAAGACCTGGCAATTTCTCTGGTGGACGTAGCCCACACTGGGTGAACCATGTAAATCTATGTCTCTATTATATTGTGTATCTTCTGTGTTTTGTTTCCGCATTTGTTTTATTTTATTGCTCCACGGTCCTGTTTTTCTAACACAACCATAGTCAACCATGATGAAGGAAAACCATGGTAAACCATAGCCAACCTTTCCTTCCCAAAGTCAACAAAGATCTACTAAAATCGACCATCGTCATGGTTAACCATACTCGACCATAATCATTTTCAATTAAAGTATTATTGTCTTAATACTTAAATAATATATTATTAATGTATTACTACTTTAGTAATGTATTTATTAAAGCATTAATATTTTAAAAATGTATTGATTAATGCATTATTAATTTATTAATAATTAAATATGTTATATTAATATATTAATACTTTACTAATGTATTTATTAATTCATTTAATGTATTAACGGTATGAAATAAATTTTTTTTTTATTACTTTAATAATGTATTATTAATCTTTTACTTTATTATTATATTAATACTTTAACAAGGTAATAATTAATATTCTATAAATGTATTACTTAATTAATACATTACATTATTAATGCATTAATCAATTATTACTTTCTACTATACATTTATGTAAATTATTATTTTAATTTATACATTATATTAATATAATAATGTATTAGTAATGTATATTATTATTTTAATTTATACATTATATTAATATAATAATGTATTAGTAATGTATTTATTGAAAATGTATTAATTAATTAATTAATTAAATTAATATATTACAATACATATTAATATCATTCATAATCATGAACATAAAAAACCATGATGATGATCCACCATAATCAACCATAATCATTTTCAATAAATGTGTTAATGTATTAATACTATAATAATAGTTTTATTAATGTATTATTACTTTAATAATGTATTATTAATGTATTAATTTATTATTGTATTAACACTTTAACAATGTATTAGTTAAAAATGTATTAATTAATTCATACATTACATTATTAAGTTATTAATATTTAATATGTTAAATTATGCCTAATGCATTAATACTTTAATTTATATATTACAATAATGTAATAATGTATTATTAATGTATTAATAGTTTATCATATTACATTAATATAATAATTAATATAATAACACATTAGTTGATTAATGTATTAATACTTTTGTAATCTATTTTTTTATTTATTTAATATATTTATTGATATATTTAATGTATTAATTTATTAGTGTATTATTATCTTATCAATGTATTGATTAATTAATTAATTAATGCATCACATTATTAATCTATCAATCATTTAATATGTTACATTAGACACTTGAAAATGTAAATTAATACTTTAAATTATAAATGTTATTATATATTATATTAATGTTACATTACACATCAATGCATCAATATATGAGTACTTTAATGTATTAATATATTACATATTAATATATTATAAATTAATATATTAATGTATAATATTAATTTATAATAATTAATGTATTATATTTTAATACATTAATGTATTATACTTACATCAATGTAATGTATTACTAAATAGATTAATACATTATATTATCAAAGTATCTGTTATCACTCCAGGAAACTCTCCTAGGTTGTAAGTCAGAAATGCCTCGTAACTTAATTTTTTTGGAAACTATTTTCTCAATAATAGGTGTGGGTTTGGATAAAGATGAATATCTTAATCTCTGGATTGTATCTTCAAGACAGTCTAACTATATTCATGCAATACAAGGCCTTCAAGAGCTATTTATCAGATAGGTTGGTATAACAGATGGATCAGAAAATCAATCGGTTAACCAAAACATACATAAACCATATATATGATGGGTCAACAAACTAGCCAAAGATGCTTATGATTCTTTCTTAACAGTCAAGAGTAAGATGATAGTTACCATAAGACCATTAAATAGAGACAAAAGAACAAATTCAACTCATATGCATAGACAAAGATGAAGGAGGATCTGACAATAAAAAATGAAAGAAGCTTGCAGGCTTGATATATTAAAGAAAATGTCTTTCATACAAAAACAATAGAATATAGAACTAATCGAACCTCTTGGTGCTCCAAATGTCTTTGGCTTTATAGCCTTACAAGATGAAATCTATATCCTTGAAAGATGGATCAGATTTTTTAAAAATAGTCAAATCAAAATAGATACAACAAGTGTAGGATGAGATCCTATAAAAATGGATCTAGAATACTAAAAATGGAAAGTCAAAACAAAATAGGAAAAGATCCTAACTAAGGAGTCAAACTCTATATTGATAGCCTTCATATCCTCCAAACTCTTTGACAGATGTAGAAAACCTTCCAAGGCTGATGAATCTTCATAGGAAATTCGAATTTGCCACCTTTGGCAAAAAAGACAATTTTTTGCTCATGAACTAGGTCACCTTTTTCACCTTTCAACCTTCTTAAACATTAAATAGATCAATATAAAACCTTAAATATGATGTATTTAATTATTATGCATCTTTAGAAACCAACCTTGAAATATTTGGTTGAGAAAAAGTCAGATTTGGGAAAAAATACGACCTTGCTACCATGTAACAGGTTTCGGTGGTTAAGATATAAAAATCTGGGCTTGTTAACCACTGAAAAGATCTGCTTTCAGTGGTTAAGAGAGAAAAAACTAGGCCTGTTAACCACTGAAACCTGTAACTTTCTGAAAATGTTTAAAATCTTCAAAATGTGTTACCTGGCTTTGCTTCTATCTTCACCCTTTTGTTATCTCGGAAGTTGGATCAAATCCTTGGTCAAGATCATGCTTTGCAACCATTGTTTCAACTTGGTTCTAGGTTCTCATCATTTTTCAAATCAACATGACCACCTAACACCAATGCCTTTTGTTCTAAAACATTTGCCCGGGAAACAAAATATGGGATCCATTATGTATTCAGGTGTATTGAAACAAGAATAAATATCCTCTTCCCTATACTGAAATCTTCCAGTGTTGTAGGAAGTGTAACCACAGAGCCTCCTGCAACAAAAAGGCAAAGGATCCAAGGTGGAAAAATTGGTGAACAACAACAACTTCATTAGTATGAACATGATTCTTAGAGACTTCACAAAGCTTCATCGCTATATCTTTGATAGCAACAATAATGTTTGATATATTATGATAAGATCTATATCTTCTTCCAACAACTGGAGATATCCATAAACACGTGGAAATATCTTCAAACATCTCTCCATTCGAGCTCTTTAGATCTGGCCATGATTCTCCACTTTGGGTTCAAGCTTGAATGAATAATCAGCTGATACTCGCTCTACACATGTGATTGAGCAACCCATAATCAATCCATGTCTGTGCACACTTCTAACCTCTAAGACAATCAAGTCTTTCTTGTAAAGGTCTTCAATCTCAAGAAGATCTTCTTGCATATCTTCTGTCTAGTGCCTAGGATCAATATTATGATCATATATGATGGAAAAGGAATCTATAAAATCAAACTGCTTCTTGTTTGTGCTGAATAATATTGGGTTATCCATCACAACAAAACATAGTTTCGGTATTTTCTGTATTGAATCTTATGAGGAGATAGAGCCTCAGTATGCACTGAAGAAATAAATTCTAATAAGCTCTGATCAATTTTTTCTGGAACCGGTGACTAGTCAAAGATGTAGAGAAACCATCTGGATGAAGAATTGCCTTTTCAACCCCAGCAATGCTTATAACATGCACTCTGCGGATAGTCAGCTAAACAAGGTGTTTCCAGACCCTGATAGAAAACCAAATAGATTTCATATACAGGTTAGCTGAAAAATGTACTTTCTTATGACCAAAACGAGGCCATTGGAACAATTGGCAGTATTTCTTTGACACCTGCAAAATACTTACAGTATGCTCATCGACAACTGAATAACAACTAGAAAATCAACATTTTGATCACTCTCCATTATGCATTTAAGGGTTTATATATACAAATACTTCCATATATAATGTTGCACAAGAGAAAGTAGATATTGTCATGTTTTGTTTTAATTCTACACATTCAGTTTCCACAACCATATGTTTTACAACAATGGGGTAAAGGAATTTTCTTCCAGCTAGCAAACTCGGGTTGATGCATCTTTATTTCCTTCATCTCAAAAACCTGCAACTTCGGACCTACTGTACCCATTCAACATCTATACCAAGTTCATTTATATTTTCTTGATAAGATAGTGTATCTACAGAGCTTGGCAATTTGAGTATTCTGAAATACCACATTTCTGAAAACGATACCTGATCTTGTGGGGAACGTTTGACTTCCTTCCCGAGCTCTAAATTCAGATCTGAAAGTACCATTGGAAATATTAGGATGTCTAGTTGTCAATTGAATATTTGAGTGTGTGAAACAACCTTTCCACAACTGAGAAAATTAATTTCTCCCAATGCATTTTATTTATGGAAAACCTGCACTTTCGGTGGTTAAACTAGCCCTGAATTTCACCTGTTAACCACCGAAAGCTCTATTTTCGGTGGCTAATGAATGCCTACGGGTTCGCCTAAGCCCCAAAACCTTTAATTGCTATTTCTTGAAAAGAGGATCAAATTCAATGTTTATTTTGAACTTATTTACAAACAACAAGCTTTCAAATAAGCCTAGAAAAAATTTCAAATAAAATTTTCAAGTATTTTCTATCACCTAAAATGACAAAACTTGATGGTGCTATTTTAGGAGATAACAACTGGCTCCTACTCAAGGATGGAATCCTCCCAGTGAGGTTCCAAGAACAATCAGACTTGTGCCTGTCCATTTAACCTAAAAAATCTGCCACCTGCTTAGAAATCATTCACGATTTGTATTGTGTCTAGTCCATTGGGCTATGGAGTCATCTGGCCTGATCAACTTATCTTCGGACAACCTGTAGCCTGTTGTTCTTATTCAACCAATAACTGAAAAAAATAAAAGTGCTCATATAAAGAACTTATTCTTCTTCCTATCCCTACTGCTAACCAACTGTACTGGCTCTTATCAAGTGAAGTCATGCTTCCAATGAAGCTATGTCAGGAACTGATTTACTAACATGATGCTAGATCTTGGCCCAAAAAATAAAGGAATCCAATCATGCAGAAAAGAGGTTTGAACAGATGATAAGGACAATCTTCTTCTGACCAAAATGCTTTAACACATTTGTTGCTCATAGATTCAAAATAGTTATCAACGGGGTCATAAATGTCATAAAGAAATACCTCTTTGAACTGTCGATCCAACTGATTGTATTGCAGCTGTTGATTTCTTTCACTGGTCTCAATGCTGAATGTAATCCATTCTTCTTCTGTCGAAAAAGAATGCCAACCCAACTGCTGAACTGGACTTCTCTTCTCTTCTTCACCATCATTGGTATCAATGTTGACAACAACCCACTCATCCTCTGTCAGAGAGTTATATAAGAAGCATTGTTGATCTAAAAATTTTAGCTCATCTCCTTCCTGCAAATATCTGTTGCAATCTGCCTTCATTTGTAAACCAGAAAATTGAGAGCTGCCCTTAGCATCTACTGCGGATTCAACACTATCACCTGCTAATGTGTCAACCTGATAATCACTTTGCAAGTTTTCAAATGGGACAATATGATCTTCATGATAATTGAAGATAGTAAATTCATTTGGTACAGTGTCAAAAACATCTATACTATGGATACCATCGTGAAGATCATAAATTTCTCGATCACAATGAGAGGTATCCCCTATAACATTATACTCTTCATGACTATCTGAATATTTAGTCAATAAATGAAATTCATGATAACATTCAGGATATAAAAGATCAGCTGAAAATATTTCTTTGCAAAACAAATGAAAGGTAGCATGAAAATCTGCCAAAGAGATGATACTGGCAACCGGAAGTGACCGGCACCAATCATGAGCGAGCCCCTCTAAATAAAACTTGAAGAGCTTGATCTGAACATCCTCGTGCACAATTTCAATCTGGTGAATAAAGTCATGAAAATCCAACAAGTATTTAGCTGGCACTTCCCACTCTTTTCCTCGAAATATGGGAATACTTCTTTCCCATTCATCTCTATTATGTATTGGATTAGGGAAACCAACAATATTTGAAAAATCACAGAAGGCATACCTCTTTGCTACGATTTTGTTCATGTCATACCAGTGGAGTCGCCAGCAGATCTGTCCTCCATGGAGTCGCCAGATAGATAATTAAAACCAATTGGTGTCCAAGCTTTTTCTATCATCAAGGTTGGATCTAATGTCATCTCCCAGGGAATCTGAGCTTCAATCTCCTCTCCCCGACAATGGTGACAATTTGTTATCACTCCAGGAAACTATCGTAGGCTGTAAGTCAGAGATGCCTGGTAACTTAATCTTTTTGGAAACTATTTTCTCAATAATAGGTGTGGGTTTGGATCAAGATGAATATCTTAATCTCTATATTGTATCTTCAAGACAATCTAACTATATTTATGCAATAAAAGGACTTCAAGAGCTATTTATCAGATAGGTTGGTATAACAGATGGATAAGAAAACCAATCGGTTAACGAAAACATACATAAACCATATATATGATGGGTCAACAAACTAGCCAAAGATGCTTATGATTCTTTCTTAACAGTCAAGAGTAAGATGATAGTTACCATAGTACCATTAAACAGAGACAAAAGAACGAATTCAACTCATACGCATAGACAAACATGAAGGAGGATCTGACAATAACAAATGAAAGAAGCTTCGAGGATTGATATATTAAAGAAAATGTCTTTCATACAAAAATAGTATAATATAGAACTCAAAATCGAACCTCTTGGTGCTCCAAATGTCTTTGTCTTTATAGCCTTACAATATGAAATCTATATCCTTGAAAGATGGATCAAATTTTCTAAAAATAGTCAAATCAAAATAGATACAACAAGTGCAGGATGAGATCCTATAAAAATGGATCTAGAATACTAAAAATGGAAAGTCAAAACAAAATAGGAAAATATCCTATCTAAGGAGTCAAATTATATATTGATAGCCTTCACATCCTCCAAACTCTTAGACAGATGTAGAAAACCTTCCAAGGATGATGAATCTTCATAGGAAATTCGAATTTTCCACCTTTGGCAAAAAAGACAATTTTTTGCTCATGAACTAGGTCACCTTTTTCAATTTTCCACCTTCTTAAACATTAAATGCATCAAGATAAAACCTTAAATATGATGTATTTAATTATTATGCATCTTTAGAAACCAACCTTGAAATATTTGGTTGAGAAAAAGTCAGATCTGGGAAAAAATACGACCTTCCTGCCATGTAACAGGTTTTGGTGGTTAAGAGATAAAAATTTGGGCTTGTTAACCACCGAAAATATCTGATTTCGGTGGTTAAGAGAGACAAAGGTTGTAGGAAGTGTAACCATAGAGCCTCCTGCAACAAAAATGCAAAGGATCCAAGGTGGCAAAATTGGTGAACAACAACAGCTTCATTAGTATGAACATGATTCTTAGAGACATCACAAAGCTTCATCTCTGTATCTTCGATAGCAACAATAATGTTTGATATATCATGATAAGATTGATATCTTATTCCAACAACTGGAGATATCCATAAACATGTGGAAATATCTTTAAACATCTCTTCATTCGAGCTCTTTAGATCTGGCCATGATTCTCCACTTTGGGTTCAAGCTTGAACGAATAATCAGTTGATACTCGCTCTACACATGTGACTGAGGAGCCCATAATCAATCCATGTCTGTGCACACCTCTAACCTTTAAGACAATCAATTCTTTGTTGTAAAGGTCTGCAATCTCAAGAATATCTTCTTGCATATCTTTTGTCCAGTGCCCAGGATCAATATCATGATCATATATGATGGAAAAGGAATCTATAAAATCAAACTGCTTCTTGTTTGTGCTGAATAATATTGGGTTATCCATCACAACAAAACATAGTTTCGGTATTTTCTGTATTGAATCTTATGAGGAGTTAGTGCCTCAGTATGCACTGAAGAAATAAATTTTGATAAGCTCTGATCAATCTTTTCTAGGGTCGGTGACTGTTCAAAGATGTAGAGAAATCATTTGGATGAATAATTTCCTTTTCATATCCAACAATGCTTATAACATGCACTCTACACATAGTCAACTAAACAAGGTGTTTCCATACCCTGATAGAAAACCAAATAGATTTCATATACAGGTTAGCTGAAAAATGTGCTTGCTTATGACCAAAATGAGGCCATTGGAACAGTTGGCAGTATTGCTTTGACACCCACAAAATACTTATAGTATGCTCATCAATAACTGAATAGCAATTGGAAAATCAACGTTTCGATCACTCTGCATTTTTCATTTAAGGGTTTATATATACAAATACTTCCTTATATAATGTTTCACAAGAGAATGTAGATACTGTCATGTTTTTTTTTAATGGTACACATCCAGATTCCACAACCATATGTTTTACAACAATGGGGTAAAGGAATTTGCTTCCAACTAGCAAACTCGGGTTGATGCTTCTTTAGTTCCTTCATCTCAAAAACCTGCAACTTGGGACCTATTGTACCCATTCAACATCTATACCAAGTTCATTTATTTTTTCTTGATGAGCTGGTGTATCTACAGAACTTGGCAACTTGAGTATTTTGAAATACCACATTTCTGAAAACGCTACCTGATCTTGCGGGGAACCTTTGGCTGCCTTCCGGAGCTCTAAATTCAGATCTTAAAGTACCATTGGAAATCTTAGGATGTCTAGTTGTCAATCGACTATTTGAGCATGTGAAACGGCCTTTCCATGGCTGAGAAAATTGATTTCTCCCAAGGCATTTTATTTATGGAAAACCTGCACTTTCGGTGGTTAAACTAGCCCTCAATTTTGCATGTTAACCACCGAAAGATCTGTTTTATGTGGCTAATGAACTTCTATGGGTTCGCCTAAGCCACCAAAACCTATAATTTCTATTTCTTGAAAAGAAGATCAAATGCAATGTTTATTTTGAACTTATTTACAAACAACAAACTTTCAAATAAGCCTAGAAAAATTTTCAAATAAAATTTTCAAATATTTTCTATCACTTAAAACGACAAAACTTGATGGTGCTATTTTAGGAGATAAAAGTATCAATCAATTAATATGTTACATTTATACATTAATACTTTAATACATTTATCAATGAATTAATATTTTAATTTATACATTTTTTATTATATATTAAATTGATATTTATATATTAAATTAATGTAATATTAAATTATTATATTAATTAAATGTATTAATATATTAATGGTAGTTGTTAGGGCATGTTGGTAGTCAATTAGCAACAAGTACTTTATAAAAGTGGTTGATATAAGCTTTTCATCTTTTCAAATTAATGGCACCTATAAATAAATATAAATATAAATTGTATTATGTCATTTTATTTATTTCATATATTCAATTTATAAATTAATTTGTTTATTTTATATTTACAAAATATATATTTTTATTTATAATTAAAATAATAATTTTTAAATTTTATTATATGATATTTTAGAAATTAAAATGACATTTCTTGTATGTGAAAAATATTTATTTTCTAAAATTTACCATGATTTAACTTGTGTATCATAAAGTGAAAGTTTATGATGTAGAGTTATGATCATTAGTTAGAATGTCTTATAATAATAATATTTATTCATTTCATATATTCAATTTATAAATTCATTTGTTTATTTTATATTTATAAATAAATTTTATTTATTTATGATTAAAATCATAATTTAAAACATTAACTATCATTTATAATTGATAATTTAAAAATCTTATTATATCATATCTTCTATGTTATGATGGCATTTATTGTATATGCACAATATTTATTTTCATAAAATTTAGCATGATTTAAGAATTTGTGCATCATAAGGTGAAAGGTTATGATGTAGAGTCATGATCATTAGTTAATTATTAGTTAATTAGTTATAATTTATAATAATAATAATTATAATTATAATTGATAATCTAAAAATCTTATTATATCATATCTTCTATATTATGATGGAATTTATTGTATATGCATAATATTTATTTTCATAAAAATTACCATGATTTAAGAATTTGTGCATTATAAGGTGAAAGGTTATGATGTAGAGTCATGATCATTAGTTAATTAGTTATAATTTCTAATAATTATTATTATTATTATTATTATTATTATTATTGTAATATGTTTATTACATAAAATTTATTATGGTTTAAATTTTTTTTGGGTGAAAGGTTATGATGTATAGTTATGATCATTAGTTAGGATGCATTATAATAATAATTATTATAATAATTGATAGAAGTGGATATTGGTGACCACTCACTTATTAGAAGTGATTCATTTTGATAATTTTAGTTCAACACATTATGTTCTAATTCTTTGTAATTGTTGGTTATACACTTGCAGGGTTATCTAAAGCCCTACACAACTACTAGGTGGAGTTTGGTGGTTGCCCTCCTAATCCAACTGGATTATTTTGGAAGTTTTCATGTCAGTATATCTTTTTGTACTTACAGGGCCGTTTTGGGGCCGTAAACAATGTTTTTTAGGCTTTCCACAGTCAAACTGTAGACAGAGTCACAGTTTGATGACATATTTTCTAATTCTAGAAAATACCTTTCCAACGAGCTATTAGGCACCTAGAATTGAGGTCGTATGCAAAAGTTATGACCCTGGGAAGTTGAGGTACCAACTTATCCATCAGGGCCCACATAACTTTAGGTGTTTCATCTCCTAGGGTTAGATTTTTTGATGTCTAGGGTTTTGGAATTCATGAGTAATGTTAAAAAGGCATTTGGAGCCTCATTGTAATCATTCTGCTTAGATAGATGCACGTAGTAGCCACATCTCTTCTCAGAGATAGCTACTACCATTCGAGCAAGTTGTTTTTGGTTCTGCAGTTTTACAGTTTCAACCTATTTTATTTATTCAATAAAAGTTATTGTTCACTTGATATATGTTGTTTTTCTCCATATCTTTGTGTTATTGTATTCACTTATTTATTTATTTTGTTTTGCTGATAAACACAGATCAATGGTATTAGAGAAGACTGCTCTTCATTTATATTTCTTTGTGCATGTGTGCCCGACAAGATCTGGGTACAAGAAGTTAGGACTTGAACCAATCAATCCTTTGGAAGATCGATTGTGCTGAGACCAACAACAACTCATGGGGGATGAGAAGAAAGATGATGGAGCAGGAGACCCTTTTAAATTGTTGCTCGAGAAATCTCTTGCATGACAAAGGAATGAAATGATGGATAACTTTTCACAGATTCTTCAGTGGTTGCCCATAGGAGACACATCTTTATCAAGCGACCATGCAACCCCCTTCAAGGTACAAGTGAACTTTTATATTCAATTATTTGAAGTTCTGATAGATGCGGATGTTGTAGATAAATGGTTGAATCTGCTCGAAGGGTATTTTTCGGTCCACAATTTTTTCAATAGGGAAAATATTACATTTTACCACGAATGTATTCATAGATACATCTAAATAGAAATAGAATTTCTAAACATCGCATGATTGGGTATGGATTATAGATATGTTCTCAATATCGAGAATAAATTTAAGCAGAAGAGGCAATAGTTTGGATCTGCAAACTCCTCACAGCTGAAGCAAGGTAAAGGTTGCCCCAACCCACAAAACAAGCGACAGAGAAAATATGTCCACTCTTAGGACAACTAGTCCAAGATGCAACAAAAGAAGGGTAATGAGAAGTTGAAGAAGGACACAGGAAAGTGGTGTGAATACCATAAAATACCTTGGCACAACACCGAAGAATTTCGCTCGAAGCAGTCAATTGTGGTCAAGATGAAAGCTTCCGAGTTAGAGGGAAATTCTGACTTTGAATCAAATGCAGAAGGAGGGAAGTAGTTTATCGATGTCGAACCTAATGCCATTTTCACTACGACCAAATTCCATCCAAGCAAACGAGAATAACCAGAGGAAGGGGAATGCATCTTTCACTCATAGATGTGGGTAAGGGGGGATCCAGTTCATTTCATTGTCGATATTGGTAGTCAGAAGAAACTGATCTCAACAGAGGTCATCAAGTGGATGGACCTACCAATGATACGAAACCCATATCCCTACACCATATGTTGGCTTTGCTAAGGAATAGATTTATGCATCATGGAACAATGTCGTCTTCCTTACGACATCAAGCCCTTAAAAGATGAGGTATTGTGTGATATTGTTCCCCTTGAAGTTTGTGATGTTTTTTTAGGACAACCATATTTGTGGAAGCGACATGTTTTCTATGAGTCTAGACCCCACAGTGTTATTATTACTTTGGGTATACAATTGTACAGGATGTCAGAGGTAGCGTCACCTACAACTATTTCTTTAATCTTTACTAAGCAACGCATTGCGGTCATTTCACACACCGAGAATTTTGTCTTCTTTATGATCCGTGCTCACAATAAGAAGAAGGTCACCGCCACATATGTGACCTATACACAAATACTCTCTTTATAGAAGAAGGAAGTGGAAAGAATCATGGAATATTACAAATATATCTTCTGCTCACCCACTAGGGTACCAATGCACTATCAAGTGAAGCATGAAATTGATCTAGCCCCTGATGTACCTCTCCCTAATGGACCAACTTATTATCGCTCGTTCATGGAAAATGATGAAATCAAGCGTCATATAAAAGATTTTATTCAAAAGGGGTGTGTTAGACCCAACTCTTTCCCTTGTGGAAGCCAAATTGTACTGGTGCAGAAGAAAGACGGGACATGTTGGCTCTGCATTGATTATAGATCATTAAACAAAATCACATTCAAGAATCGATACCCAATTTCTTGAATTGATGACCTGCTTGACCAACTAAAGGGTGCCAAGTTCTTCAACAATATTGACCTAAATACTGGCTACCACTAGGTTTCCGTCGAACCAACTGATGTATGGAAGACAATGTTTAAATCTAAAGAAGGTCTCTTCGAATCGCTGGTCATGCCCTTTGGCCTAACATATGCACCAAAAAATTTCATGAGATTGATGGATGATGTATTGATACCCTTCACCAACACTTTTGTGGTGGTATATCTAGATGATATCCTCAAGAATTAACAAGGTCCAATACTTGGGATATATTGTTGATGAATATGGGGTACACATGGATCCAACTAATATTCAATTTATCTATGACTAGCCAGCCCCGACCACACTAATCGAGCTTTAGAGATTCTTGCGACTTGGAAATTTCTACCAATGGTTCATGTTGGGATTCTCCCATATTGCATGGGCCCTCATCCAAGTGACCAAGGGAGGTGGAAAGGAAAATTTTGTGTGGGGGAAGGAACAAAAATGATCATTTGATGATTTGAAGCATTGCTTGTGCTCATCTCCAGTACTCTCCTTACCCGATATGAAACAATCATTCGAGATTGAGACTGGTGCATCTGAATAAGTTGTAGGTGTATTTCTCACTCAACACAGTCATATGGTAGCATACCATAGTGAGACACTCTCAGATACTATTCGAAAAATACCCCACCTATGAAAAGGAAATGTATTCCATTGTACAATCCTACCGTCATTGGAAACATTGCATTCTATGAAAGGAGACAACCATACACATTAATCACAAGCCTCTATAGTCCATACAGAGGGAAGTTGCAATGTTTCCAATAAGATAAGGGAAGTTGCAAAACGACCACCATCAGAAGTGGTCCACATACCTGTAGCAGTTCCATCTCAACATCAAGTATAATATAGGGAGCATAAATTGTGTCATTGACTGCCTTAGTCGACCTCTTGTGGCTACACTCACCAACGTGATCAATTCATGTGGTAATGAGGCATCTGAGTGGCCCCAACTTTATCAACAATATCCTCACTTCGTCACAACCTATTAGATCTTCAGTATAGGCATGAATGTCACCAATTTTCAAATTCAGGACAAAATGTTATTCCATCTAGGCCACCTCTGTGTTCCTGCAAGAAAGCATGCAAATATTATTTGGGAGGATCTCTACAGTTTGATGGGAGTACATTTTGATGTGGAGAAAACTGTTGTCATTCTATAGAATCATTTTTATTGGCCAAAACTTTCACAGGACGTCAGCAAGTATATCAGATCTTTCACTTCCTGTGCCATTGCCAAGCGATCCATCAATAATTAAGGTTTATACACCCCTCTTCCTACTCCCAAGAGGCCTTGAAAATTTGTATCGATAGATTACATGTCTGGCCTTCCATCCACCAAGAAAGGAGATGATTGTGTATTTGTGGTGGTTGATCAGTTTTCAAAGATGGTCATTCTCATATTCTGCAAGAAGAGCATCACAACAAAAGATACTCCCAATATATTCTTTGAACGAGTCTGGGTCCATTTTGGGATACCACGGACTATCATCTTCGATCGGGAAAATAGGTTCATCAACACATTACGGTCGAGTCTCTAGTCACTGTTGGACACTAAGATCACTAAATCCACTACCTTCCACCCTCAAACCAATGGCCAAACAAAGTTTGTCAATCAGATGATTGTGCACATCCTGCACATGTATAACTCTAAGAATCCATGTACATGGGATGAGAGTCTTCCGTATGTTTATAAAATCTACAACATGGCTCTCCATAGCTCCACTGACCATAGACCATTTAGGTGGGGATGGTATTCCAACCCTTGGGTCCCATTGATGTTGCACTACTTCTTGCAACAACAAATAAAAAATCTTCCCATGTTCATTCTAAGAGAAACAAATCCACTAGATTCATTGAGAGGATTCAACACATTTGGCAATAGGTCCATCAGACTTTGCATAAAGACAATGCTAAGTACAATCAGTGTCATGATCAACATAGGGTACCGCACAAGTTTCAGGTGTGAGACAAGGTCTAGTTACATTTTCCAAAAAAATGCCTTACAGGGCCCCATAGAAAACTTAGTCCAAATCGCTATGGGCCTTACACTATCACCAAGGTTATGGGAGACAATGTTTTTTATCTCAAAACTCCCCACTTCCTTGGATTGCATCTAGTGTTCAATGTGGACCTCCTCCGACCACATTTCTACCATTATTGGACACCTCAAATATCGCAGAACAATTGGCACCAATAGAGCTCAACCCTGACTTCATGGAACATGCATCCACTGATCAGATAGTGGATACACATGTCAATGGCACTCACCATCATAGGTTCCACCTTTATCAGGTTGTCAAGGCATGACAACTCCTGCACAAAGGCAAATGAATCACCCAGTGCTAAATGTAACAAAAATTTACTCACCTAATTGGGGTACTTAACGAAATGGAGGAAATTGCTTCCTAAGGGGGGAGGACTAATCCAGGTGGATATTGGTGGCCACCCACCTATTCCAACTGTCTCCTTTTGACATTTTTAGTTCAACACGTTCTTCTGTAGTTGTTTGTAATTACGGGTTCTACACTTGCGAGGTTATCTAAATCCATACACATCTTCCAGGTGGATATTGGTGGCCACCCACCTAATCCAACTAGATTATTTTGTAATTTTTCATGTCAATAGATATTTTTGTACTTCCAGGGCCGTTTTGGGGCCCTAAACAATGTTTTTTTGGATTTCCACTGTCAAACTGCATACGGATTTAGATTTTGAGGGAATAATGTGTATTTTTCAAAAATACCTTTTCAATGAGCTAACACGCGCATAAAACAAATGTCATCTGCAAAATTTACCACCCCTGGAAGTTGAGGTAACAACTTACCCATCGGGGCCCACATAAATTTTAGTGTTTCATCTCCTAGGGTTATTTTTTTGGATGTCTAGGGTTTTGGTATTCATGAGTAATGTTAAAAAGTATTTTGGACCCTCATTAAAATCATTTTTCTCAGAAGGATGCGCATAGTAGACACATATATTCTTAGAGATAACTACCACCATTCGAGCAAGTTGTTTTTAGTTTTGCAGTTTTACAGCTTAAATCTATTCTATTTATTCAATAGAAGTTATTGTTCACTAGATATCTGTTATTGTTCTACATATATCTGTGTTATTGTATTCAGTTTGTTATTTATTTTGTTCTTTGCATAAATCCATATCAATAATATATGTTTAGAACATTTTTTGTTACTTTAGGTTTTCTTTATTTTCAAACTATTAATAGTATATATTATGTCTTAATTCTAGTCTATAATATTTGTCACAATTATTTATTTTCGAGGTTGAAGACATGAGACAATATAATCTTCGAAGAGTTGAGTAGAAATATAAAATTGTGAAAGGGTCTAACCACCCTATTCAATCTTCTGAGGATTTGTGTAGTAGTGACTTCTATTTTTATACCAAATTGTACCTAAATTAATATTATTTGAAATTTAGTATGAACATTGTCTTTGTTCTAAGCATCGTTGCTACATGGATTAGTTAATGTACTCACTTTTGGAATTTGGATGTTTATAAGGTGTCATTGTAACATGATTATTCCATATCATACTTGTTGTGTTTTATTCATTCACTTTTGGTATTGTGTCTTCTTCATACAGTTGTGTCTAAGGAAAATTTTAAGGATCCACACTTATATTAAAGTGTAAAGACCTTGACTTACTGACTCTTAAAATTCTAACCATAAAATGTTTGGTGATATTTTTGAAAAATTATTAAAATTTATGAGGATTTTGTATAGTTTATACAAATTTTGGTTAATTTTAAACTAAAGTACTTTTATCATATAAATTTTGGGTGAATCATTTTACAAAATAATGGAAATTAGTGAATATTTTTTTAAAAATAAATGAAAGCTATCCCATGGGTGAAGTTTATCCCATAAAATTGTTTTTACCTATGTTTCTTTGTTGGTTATCAAATTTTTATAATTAAGGACACTTGGATTGACATAATTTGTACTTAGACATTCAAAGATATCCTTACTCCCATTGGAATTACATATTTATGAACTCTGATGTTGCTTGGATCTGTATTGGTTCTTTTTTCCATGAATTGAATTTTTATATCTTTAATAATTCTCTAGTTAAAACCAATGGATGAATGATTATTTCATTATCAAACAATTATTCCTTTCTAGTAAGTTGTTCTAACTTTTCTTTTTATGGTTTCTTTTCATTCTCCAACTTCTTGAATTGTGTAACCAAATCTTTATTATGGTTGTTAAGGTAATACATTTATTTTTCTTTATCAGCAACAACCTCGTCAAATTCCTTTTTCACTTTTTCTATTCACTTATTATTATCCTAAAGGATCACCTTTGATACATCTTTAAAGTATTTTGATGAGGGAGCATCTGAATTTAAATTCATTATAATGTCTTTCAATGTTATATTCTCCTTCTTTTAGGAGAATGCAAAAAACTTCCTCTTTGTTATTAAGATGAAATCCCCTAATGTTTCCATCTACGATGAATCCAAAATTATTTCATGATCATATTTCCACAAAGATGTAATAATAAATTATGATATGAAGGTTGTTCGATTGTGGGTTTTCATTCATGTCAACCCCTGGAAAAGTCAAGATACCCCAGAGTTGTGGTCAATATTGATGGTAAGTCTGTTGTCATTAATTTCAACAAAAGTGATTGATGTCAACAAATGTTATGGGTGCATTTGATGAAGTCTTGATGAAATCTACACAAATCCTCTAAGGTGTGGTTATGGAATCCAAAGATTTTTGAAGAATAAGGACAAGAAAGATAGTGTAAATTTAGGTAACTCACTCATATATGGATATTCCTCCTTGTGTCATTTACAATAGTAGGTGGCATGACACGTGGTTCCTCACGGTTAGGGAGATATGACCTCATGAAGTTGGAATCCCCAAAGAATGGTTAAGAATCCCCTAATTGTTTGCAAGTCATTAATTGAAGGGTAAAGTGGTTGTAACAAGAAACTTCAAGAAGCCATAAGTTAAGGAAATATTACTTAGAAAAATTATAAATACACCTTAAGGAGTCTCTCATATACACATTCACACACAAATTCTAATGAATATATCCAAGTGGATAAGTGTTATGGTTTATCTTTTTGTAGTATATTTTAGGTAGAAAAGTCTGAGGTAGAAAAATGGAGCAAAGAGAATGTCTGAAAAACTAACTTTCTGAGGTTATCCATGAGTTGCAGTAGAGAAATCCGTGGACATTTACAGGTCACAATGGAACAAGGCACTGACATCCCCGGGTTGAAGAATATGGTATCTTTTGTTTTCTAAATATCATTTTCACGAGGTTGGTATGTTAGTCTGAGATGGTACACTCCAAGTATTGTTCATGAGTAAAGGTATGTTTTTTATATGTTTTTTGGGGACTTGGTTTATGGATGGTATGGAACATGCTTAAGGCATGTCTTGGAGACCCTTGTGGTAGATAGTTGCATATTGTTGAGGTTCATATCTTGGTTATATTGATGCATACTTGATACAGACTCTTGGTATTTAGTTTATGGATGTTATGGTTCATTGTTAGAGGCACATCTTTGTGATATTCACATACATGTGAGGCACATAGTTGGTATATGATCTTCGTTGGTATGTACCTTGTTGAGGCACTTCATTGATGATATCTTATGGTACATGGTGTATGGTATTATTGAGACATATCATGAGTGATATGTTATATGGCTGAGAGAAATTTAATTATACATGGTTCATGACACATGTTGGTACATGGTTGATGATATGGTATAGGTTTTTCTACATTGTTGATGCATGATATGGTACGGGTTTGATAGATGATATGGTACAGGTTTGGTACATGGTATGGTACATGCTTAGTTACTTTGTATGCTACATTTTTTGGTACTTAATTGATGTTGTGATACATGGTTTCGTTGGTACATGGTACATTTCTGGCTTCATATCATTGGTATTTTTGGTATATGCTTGGTACATTATTAAAGGCACATTTTGGTGATATTGAGCATCTAGTTGAGACCTTTTCTTGGTGGTCGTGGATCTAGTTTAGTTAATGTTGAGTATCAACAATGGTGACATGTTGATGATGTTATATTAGTGACAGAGACAATGGTAGTGATAGGTTGATGTTACAATGCTAGGTTGATGGTGATAGGTTGATATGACAGTGACAATGTCAGGTTGGATGAAAGATTTATTATAGGTTGATGAGAAAATGATTGTGACGGGTTGTTTTATCGGTGAAAATGGTAGTTACATGTTGATCAATGGTAGTGACAATTTTATTCTACACTTGTATATTAGGGCAGTGGGATGAGGGAAGGAAAGGACGTTGTATTCTCCTTTTGGGTGGTTTCAGAGAAAACAAAGAGTTGGAATTTCCTTTAGTTTGGATATTGTAAATTAGGGGGTCATATCCTCATTTTGGTTGGAGCCAGAGAACATAGGGAGCTGGATCTTCCTTCAGGTTTGATCTTTTAAACTACGGGGTTGGATCCTGCTTCTAGTTCTAGCTGGTAAATCAACGATTTGTAGCTTCCTTCAGGTTGGATCCTATAAATAGGAGGTTGGTTTCTCCTTCCAGATGTATCTAGAGAATTTGGATGTTGGTTCTTCCAATGAATGTAATCTTTGACATATAAGAAAACATTTTGTGGTTTTCTCTCATGTGGGTTACCATGTAAATTCTGGTGTACTGTGTGTTTGATGTGATGTTGTTGATGGTATTTGTTATGGTTATATGGTCATGATATATTGAATGAAATCATGATTAATATATTGTTGATAAAGTTGAATTTTATATATTTTGGTTAAAAGTGGTAAAAAGTGCTCATACGAATTCACCCCTCTCAGTATTCCAACAAAGGTATAATCACCAATTTTCAATTGTAAATAATTTATTCCATATTGTTTCATATCCCAAAAGTGTATCTTTCTAATTATATTTGACTCGAGAATCAATAAATTGTCAATGATTTCAATGCTAAATTGATTACTACTTCAAGTAGAAGCAATATAAATAATACCATATTTCCCTTCCATTATCCCTTTTATTTTGAATTGAATACCAATGACACATAAATTTTTAATGTACCTAAATATTTTTTTTTTCTCTTTTCATTAGACTTCATTTTGTTTCGGTTAAAAAATTTCCTCAAAAGATACCTTTAGTACAAATTTATATAATATTTTTCTAAATTAGAGGACACACAAAATATGAGGACCAACATCTTCCATATGAAATTAAATGTTTAAATTTAAATTAATATTTCTTTATGACTCAATTTTATATACACACTTTTGGAAATTGTAAAGTGTACTAGTCTATAATATTACCTTATATTCATGTCAATTCTTGTTAGCTCAATTGGTTAAGGTGTGGGTTTCATTTTCTAGGAGATCCAATAATCCAGCCATGTTAAGTGTTTGTGCAACCTAGGCCAGGTGTGATCCCGGGGTGATTTTTATGGCCTAGATGCCCCTTGGTTTTGGTTTCTTAGCCAATGGTTGAAATTATATCCTTGCAAGTGATAGACATTTCTAACAAACAAACAAAAAATATCCCCTTATATTCACTTTAGATAAATTTTGGATTCTATTTCTTTGGAATATAGTTTCATAATGCATTATTAAAAACCTTTATTAAATGATTCCATACACGGGTATAATGCATCCATATTTTATATAGTTTTATTTAATTTTCATTAATATAATTTAAGGTAAGTTATTTTTTCCGAGAGAAGTTTAAATGTTATATGATTTGGATTTTCTTTAGTAATCATCACAAAAATGTGATTATATATATTTTTGTCAAAGTGAAATCTCTCATTACATTTTTGGATGTATTCATAAACTCAACAACCTTAGAAACCCATATTAGACCTAAAGTTTGCAATCTTAACAATTGATATCTGTCATTCCATCAATTCTTCTAAATTTGTAACCATATTTTGGACAAAAATAATTGGAAAAATATAGCCAAAAAAATTTCAAATCATAATCATAATATCTTTACACAATGACTTTCCTTCATAAATGTGTTGTATAAAATTACTAAGATCTTGACTTATCAAATTATTAAAGGTATATTGTCCCCGAGGTGTAGGACAGTCGGTGACGGAGTGTGTTGTTAAGCCACTATGTGTTGAAAAGTCACCGGTTCGAAATCTGCGGGGACAGAAAATCCAACCATGTTAAGGGTTGGTGTGGCTTAGGCTAGGTGTGATCCTCGGGTGATTTTGACGGCTTAGATGCCCCTGAGTCGTGGTTTCTCAAGCCACAGGTTAATCCTGATGCCAACAGGTTCGGCCACATTAACAAACAATTTTTTTTTATTAAAGGTATATTTATAAGGTCAAAATTTATGGTTGGTCTTGATTTTATGAAAGGATAATTGTCCTTTATCATCATGGATGGTAAAGCGATTAAATTAGATAATGGTGATTGAAATATATGCCTCAATTTCAAGACAACTAATGCAATTTTTATGGCATAGTAATATGAATTTGCAACCTTAATCCACACAAACCCAATACTTAGTGGCATGATAGGTGTCTTAACATCTATTTTGGTGATTTTAATTGATACATGATTGGTGATACATTTTAAACTAAAAAATAACCTACTAATGTTTTTAAATACTATTTCTTCCAATCGTAGCACATTGTCACAATAAAAAATATCCATGGAGGTGCCTTTGTCCCCTTCCTAATGCCATATAATGTCCAATCAATGAATTTTGTTTTATGTTACCTTGTTCCGCAATTATGATGTTATATGATTATTTCTTACTTTCTGAATTATGACCCTTCCCTGCATGGTGATATTTGGTAGAAAAATACTCTTTCTTCAATAGGCTTTTATTTATTTATTTTTAAATAGCCAAAAGATAGTGGTGGTCAAAGAACAAGGTAAGCAAAACTCTAAAATTTTGGGTGTGGCCAAAAGCCAAGAAATATGTTTTTTTTTTAATAGTTACTGAAAAAGTCTTTATTAATCAAAATTCTACAGCCTTGGATTGCAGTGACAAGTTACGATATGGTAATTCACTATGTTTTTTCTATTCAAAATAGTGATATACATCTCATTAGAAGTTACTAAAAAAAAAAGTATCCTTAGTATTCCATGTTTTTCCAAAACATTTCTAAGTTTGCTTGTGGATTTCCCAACAAAGTGCTCCATATATTTCCATTTAATGAATGTTTGTAAGCCTATGAGTAGTAGTACTAGGTTCTACTTCTTCCTTGTGACTATTTGATAGGGGAGATTGTGGAATATGAACCAATTCAAGGTTAGATGAAGAAACTGTCAGCTATAACTATTGTGGGTCGAAGGAAGGGGTGTGTGTCCTTTTTCCAAGATGAGTTGATTATTGGGAAACTTGTAAGGTATACAAGGTTTGTACATGGGAAGAGAGCATGCACAAGTGTTCCTTATGTGAAATCATTCTGTACATTAAGAATTAAATTTTTATTTGAAGGTTTCTCCCAAATTTTCTATGCTCTTCGAGGTGTGTACAAAAAACCTTGGCTAACTCTTTCAGGGTCTTCCCATAACCCCATGTTGACCAAGCCTAGAATGTTTTTAGGAGTCTTGATCCATGAAAACAAAGACACATAATTTAAAACCAAAAATTCCCATCTTTTTTAGCGTAGTAAGAAGTAGTAATTTACTAACCTTAGTGGGGAATAAGTAGATCATCATCTGAGGGAGTGAGGGGATCATGTGAAATGTTCTATATTTATGCAAGTAGAATACAATGTTTATTTCTAGTTGTTTCCATGGATTTATAATTTGTGAGGATTAGTGTGACTTATGGGATTGAAGGATCATGAGATGAGTGGCGTAAAAAAAACCACGTTTTTCTAACCAGGACCATATTGGAATTTTTATTGGCCTCTCCATTGAGCTCATGGAGCACATGGATCCATGTAATTTCCTGAAATTTCTTGAATAAATGCCTCACCCTTTCGAATATCGATGTTCTCTAGAAGTTAGAGGGGAGGGAACTCTCCCTCCTGTGATGGATAATGAGATGACATTAAACCTAGAATGATCATTTCTCTAATATACATATCCATAGATATTTTGAGGCCCATTAATAACCCATATACTTGTTGATCTTTAAGAATGTTTGGAGTCTTCAAGATAACATCACAAGGAATAATCCTTCTAAATTTTTTAAAGAGGTGGTACTCCTCTGTATGAATAATATGCATAATTAAAATAAAATTTGAGAAAGGACCGGGTTTATTTTGTGAAACAAAATAATCATAAAAAAATAAATTCTTGAGATAAGATTAGTATTTATTCACATGAATATTCACAATATCATACAAGATTTAACATATTGTACAAGATTGTAATGTAAAATGAAACAAGAATCCTCACAAGAAACATTTCCATAATAGCATAAAGAAAATAAAGTATTATTTGGAAGACTAAAATATAATGGCCACATGTACAGAGAAATTCAGATGATATTTCATTGAGAATATGAAAGCGTGATGGACACACTTGAAAATTTCATCTTATAGCTCAAATTATGAAAAATTGGTAGTCGTGTATCTCAAATAGTTCTTTGGAAACTTAAAAAAATATACAAATGTCTTTGAAAATGTTTGTAATATTTGATAAAGTAAAATGTGATTCTCCAAATGGACTAGGATGAGGCTCGTGTAGACCATAAAATATAAGTATGAGCTAGAAGAAAGAAAGAAGAATAGTTACGAATCGGTCTTAGGTTCTCACAAATTATGAAACATATAAGATTGGAGGATTTCTAACTGAGACGAAAGGAAATAAGGTAAAAATAAATAGATTCTTAACATACTAGGATGGAAAAGTTCTCTCCATCATTGTGTCTCTCTTTTGTTGAGAATTCATTTATATATAATTGGTACTTGATTCTTTTCAAATCAACTGCTTCTTGGAATTGCTTTAGGGTTAGGGTTTTATTTTCCCATTTTACAATTTTATCTTTGGTATCCATGCCTATATTTGGGAGCCAAAAATTTATTTTAATAAATCATTTTTTCAAAAAATCATTCGTTGTTAAGCCATAAATAGTAGTCATTATAATTTTTTTTTTATAGAATGTGGGGTATTGCATAATGTGGGAGAAAATTGACATATCTTGGGAATACAATGTATGTTTTAGATTCCCTAAAATGTTGGGAAAATCTAAGACATAGGGCTACTCAGTGAGAAGATGGACATAAGAAAATCCCTTCTTTTAGTCTATTTTAATTTTCTTCTATTTTTGTCGAAAAGAGAAACCATCCATGTTGGCCTTTCGTGAAGAATAACTTCAACAATGAAAATGATTCTAAATTCTTAAAACTTGCTGGGTATTCATAGACAATAGGTGAAGGTTGTTTGACACTCTCTTTGAAAAAACAATTTCCCATTTGGAAGAGGCATAGGTTCAAATATGCACCTCAATCACCTAGTTGATGGGTGTTCAGAAAACACATCAACAAGGCTTCTACTTGATTAATTGTCACTTTTACTAGATTCCATTAATATTACTATGATAATTTCCCCCTATGTTCATAAATGACTCCTTCGACAATTGCCTACCTAGAAAATGCAATAGTTATGTTACAAAGGGAAATAAATGTTTTTTTCCAACAAATGGCCTAGTAAAAAGTGTGGAAAATGCCAATATGGGAACTTGGCTCTAACACCGATGAAATGAAAAATTTTCATTTACTCAAATATAAAATAAACATCCTAACTCTTAAATTGAATTTTGAAAATAAGTAGGATAACATAAAATAATACATTCATATTAAAATAATGTAATGAATAAGGTAATACTAGATATACTCAATTTACAATAACCTACATGATGGTACATATACATATCATGGTGTGAAAGTTTTTTGGGTTATGACCCTTTATTATTAGTAGTATTATTCATGTATATTTATGTATATTATAGGTATACCATTTCATCCTCAACGCAAATGTCAATTCACTTATTTTTGGGACCCTGTCCACTTAGTGTTTTGACCTCTTGTAACTATACATACTATATTCTCTTTGAAAATTGTAACTTCTAAGGAGGAAACTGATGTTCTTACACACACTCATAGAGAGAGAGAGAGAGAGAGAGAGAGAGAGAGAGAGAGAGAGAGAGAGAGAGATTGATTTTTATTTAAGGGTGATACTGAAATATTTAATTGACATTATTGTTTTGTTCTTATTTTTAAATAACATATCTCATTTAATAGATAAGAACAAACATTAGATATCTCTCTCATTGGTTCTTCTTGGTGCAATCAAAATTTAAAAAAAAATTAATCAACAATTTAACAAGAATCATGTTGCACTTCAAAAAAAAGTGTGTTATGAATTAATGCAATTTTTTATGAAACAAAACCATATTTTTATTACTAAAATTGTATCAATTATTAATAAGTGGACAAACTCAACTTTTACATCTAGTATATTTTTTGCTAGAAGTTATAGTTCCACCTAATTAATGGGATCTTTGACTATAGAACTTTTATTTTAGGGATTTGACCCATTTTAACATGCCCAAGATTATAGGAATATAAAAAAAATATTGGATTAGGAATGAACTTTAGTAGGAGAAAAAAACTCAATTAAAAATTATGTGACTTTGACCTCTCAACCAATAAACCCTTGTTAAAAGGTGAAGTGCACCCGCCTAAAGAAAAGAATCACCTAGAAACATTACAAGAACAAGAAAAGAACATGCCAACTTATAAGAAAGAATGGCTTAGTCTCAATATGAAAACAACTTGAGGGCTATGAAATAAAAGATAAAAAAAACTCTTAGACATAGCCCAAGGGGTAGAAATATTCAACTACCTTCTATCTTCATGCTTTTCACACTAGTCACACAATAAGCAATAACTATAAATGAGTAATATCTCTTTATATACTCGAAGATGAGTTGAATGTTACTAGATTGTTAATGATTAGGTTGGACACTACTATTTAGAAGGTGTTCCCTTGTTGGGGAGGTTTTCATTTTTATTTGCATTAGTTCCTTCGGGTTTAGTTTAACAGTGTCTCCATTTTCCTCCTAGTTTAGGAGTGACAACACACACAATTCTACTTGCATGTGCTGTAAATATCATCAGGTGACGAAGATGTGTTGGGAAGTATTGAGCCTTGGTGATGATGGTTATGATTCACTACCAATATAAAGGAGGCCTAAAAGGATGCTTCTTTAAATTTGAGATTTAATTGGCTAATGGTGAGTTTTAAGTTCATAATCTATTGATATCCATAATGGTGTAGGACAAAAAATGTGAGATGCACAATCTATGGTAATAAAGAGCCATACAATAGTAATATACAGAGATGGAAATAATGGATATTCTCATTGAATGATGATGCATTTAAAAAAACGTTTTGGATTTGTTCATGCATTGTGAGAAGTACACATTTGTGTATCCATTTGATAACTTGAAATACTACCATATACATGATCAAACCATATCCAATAGAGGAAATTGTGTGTTTGTGACTGTTATCCCCGATTTCTAGGGATAACTAGGAGATCATGTCTCGAGGCCCATAGGTCCTAGACATGGAGCACTAAGAGAAGGATGGTCCTGAGCATGGCCCTAGAGGGCCCATCCTTTTCTTCTTTCATCAAATTCGTCTTGTCAGCAGCAACAACATCCATCACCATCAGCTTGGTCTTGTATCAAAGAAGGCTCTTGCTCCATGAGGTAATTGGTCCAGGTATCATGGTATGTGTCACTTTTGATCATTATAACCTTTAAATGTATGCATATAATTCATTTGATCTCTGAAAACTGCTTGGATCTTACATTGGCCCACTTGAACATGCTTGGGGAGATTGACTAGGTGGCCTAGCAAGCCTATACCCATAGGTTTTGGTTTGCCACTGGGGGATTTCTGAAGAGCCATCATCTGCTCCCATCATACCACCACTTTTCCATATTATCTCCTGCTCATCTGTCCCATTCCCCTTGTCCAGGCATTAGGATGATCTATTTGTGGGGTTTCACCTTACCTTGTGGGAAGAAGGGGCTAAAGGCCCAGAAGGTAAAAGTAGCTAGTAAAAGATAAAAGCCTAAAAATGAAACCTCGAGATGCTTCACCGAGGGATCCCTGAGAAGGCAATAAAAGGCCTCTCAGCAAGAAACAAGAGGGACCCAAAAAAAATAAAAAACAAGACCTAATCAAGAGGATAGGGGGTCTCATCACGAGCCAGCCTATTATGTTCATGGGTACCTAACAGCATGACATTGCCACCATCTAGTTACCACGCCAGGGAAGTGACCTTTGGTTGCATGACCAAGGGAAAGGGGGTCTCATCATGAGCCATCCTTATCATCTTTGTGAAAGTACTTGTGGATAACACTGTCAAATCTAGTCACCATGCCAAGGTAGTGTCCTTTGGTTAGCCCTTGAATAAAAAGAAAAAGAAGAAGAAAAAGAAAATAAAGAAAAGAATAAAGGCAAGAAAGGGCTTGGAAAAATTTACATCCATGACAGGTACAACTGACCTTCTACAAAAGCACCCACAGGTAATATCATGCATCCCTGGCTCTCACTCTACCCATATGTCTAGACATCCCTTAGCCACATCACCTCATTTACATGTCTTGGATGAAACCCCTTGGAAACATTCCTTTCCTTATGGATACTAGCCCAATAGGGTGTCTTGTCCTTTTTCTCAACCTTGTATTGTAGGTTTTTGTAATGCCTTTGAGCTATTGGATGATATATCATGGTTTTTATGCATATGTTTGATAATATTAATGATGAAATGTGGTTAACATTTCTATGATCCCTGTGACTAATGAGCCCATGGAGGGCATAGTTTTTGATGTGCAGGACCATGCTCGACGGACAGGTATGATTTTGACCGGTACACATGGGGAGATGATTAGTTCGGACCTCCATGGGGGCTGAAGAGACCATCAGATGGTTACTGAGACCCCATCAGAGGGGTAGAGACAAGACAATGTTTGATTGAGCTCTTGCACCAGAGAAGAAGAGTACGTTTCACCAGAGGCACTTTGGCAGAGCCCGACCTAGGGGGAATAACCTCTTTTCAGTGGAACATTGGCCTTGGAAGGCTCAGAGCGTCCCCATCCTTAACATGACATCATATAACTTCATGGTCATTCTTGGAGACAAACTGGGCAACAATGGCATGTGTGGCATGTTGGAGAGTCCCCTGGGGGGTCAACGTTTTGCTCCTGGATGCCTCATCCACCCTAAAAGGGGTTAGTGCCTCCCTTGAAGGGGATTTTACCTTTATTACAGCTCAGTTAGATTTTTAGTTTGACAATTTAATGTAAAAACAGTATTTTGGTCTTGTCGGCCATTTTTTCTGACCTAAAATTAATTAAGGTCATTGAAACACTATATATTGAGGGTTTTCACTCTCATTTTGACATAACACAACACTCACTCTCTTAGTGAGATCTAATTTGTGCACCCTATTTGGGTATTTTTTCTCTTTGAGTGAGGCACACTTGTTGAATGAAGGCATTTCTCTTGAAGGAAGGTTTACAACTAGGGTTTGCAATGCTATTTCATGATGATATGTAAGTGTTTTTTCTACAAAACTTCTTGATTGAATGGTTGTAGTCTTATATTCTTGCATTTATTATAAACTTTGATAATTTTGAAACCCTAGGGGACAAACACACAAGTAGTTTGTTGTCTCATGTCCCCTAAAAGAGAAATTTTCAACCATTGAAGAAGGAAGGAAGAGCCTAGCCATCGCTACACTCTCATTGCTTCTTTCTGATCAGGGGATCAAAATTTTGCTCAAATTTCAAAGTGCTCGGAATGCGACGAAAATAGTGTCATTGCGTCTGTCTTGTCTTCCTAATTCCGACGGTATATTTACTTTCTCAAACAGAGTTTGTATGGAGAAGATATCGCGATCTGTTCACCAAGGCAAACAGGAAAATTTTTTGGATACTGACTGTACCCGTTCGTACAGTCCGTACAGTCCGTACGGTGAGATGGTAGGGCCATACCATCCATACAATGACGTGGAAAGTGGATGACGTGGCATGTTTTCATTGGTTGATGGTTTTCAAATCGGGTGATGGCACGTGTCATTAGTGGTCAATAATGTGTGGACACGTGGCCCAATTCATTGGCGTCACGTGTCACGATATGACTGGTTTATATGGTTACATACAAAATGGTATGGGCAGTCCGCGGGGTTCGACCCCGGACCTCCCCCACTATACAAGTTCCAATCAAACTCTGTTAGCCAACATACCGCCACTTGTCCCTTGTTATGAAGGCGGTCAACATTATATTTGAATTGCATTTGTTTTGTATTGGCGGGGGAATCGGGTCGGGGCATAGCCCCAACCTGCGGTTCTTTGCAATATACATATGACCGCCACCCATATCGTAACTGTGTATTGTAATATTGCGCGCGGATTTGAACATAGCCCATGGTCTATGTGTATGCACATATGACCATATTTGTTGGCCCATAACCGTTGTATGAACCGTGTATATGCGCGCGGGTATTGGTTACGGTGGTTCCACAGTTTAATAACCAACCGCCATGTGTTATTACATTATTTGGTATTGAAACGAAGCCCTTTTGAACTATAGCGCGTGGTCCTGTTCCGACCCATATGACCAGGTGTCGAGGCGGTTAGGGGCTGGCGTGCCCTTAACCGTCCTACGGTTTGCACCATTGGCACGGTTGCGCCCGATGCTGGGTTTTTGTGCTAAAAAGAGCGTGTGAGTCAGGTTCATGAAAGGGGGGTACGAATTGTAGAACCAGAGACAACAAGCTTGAAGAGGGAGACTTCCAGGAGGCCTAACTTCTTCATTTTTCGACCGATTGAGGTGTCGAAAGGGCCCAGACAGGGGTTTTGGGATGCTGGGAAGCCACT
>ML780867.1:1493029-1510803 GCA_009831015.1 Picea engelmannii | reverse complement strand
TAATCTCTTGTATCATCTTGGCAAGTTGTGTATTCCACAGGGAGAAAGAATCAACATCATAAGAGAAGCGCATTCTTCTCTTATTGCTGGTCATTTTGGTGTAGGCAAGACAATGGCAAATTTGCAAAGATATTGTTACTGGCCTAAAATGAATGAAAGTGTTTTTCGATATGTTCGGGGATGTTCATTGTGTGCTACAAGTAAATCTAATAATCGAAAGTTGGGTTTGTACACTCCACTGCCAGTTCCTTCTCGACCTTGGGAAAGTATTTCCATGGATTTTGTTGGTGGTTTACCTATGTCAAGAAGAGGTCATGATTATATTTATGTTGTGGTTGATCATTTTAGCAAGATGTGTTTATTGATGCCTTGTACTAAACAGGTAAAAGTAGAACAAATGGCATAATTGTTCTTTCAAAATGTTTGGGTGCATTTTGGTTTTCCCAAGTCCATTATCTCTGATCGGGATTCTCGATTTGTTGGAAGTTTTTGGTCGAGTTTGTGGGCACTCATGGACACCAAGTTTAAGAAGAGCACAACTTTTCATCCGCAGACAGATGGTCAGACAGAGGTGGTGAATCGTACAGGGGTACATCTTCTTCGTGCTTATTGCAGCAAGCATCCTAAGCTTTGGGATGAACATTTACACTACGTTCAACATGCGTACAATCGAGCTAAGCACTCTTTGACGCAAACGTCGCCATTTGAGGCATGCGTACAATCCTTTGCTCCTCACTGAGTTCTGCGGACAAGACAAGATACAACCGCTTCCTACTCTATTGATGTTAGCTTGAAAAGAGATCTATCAACTAGTGATAAGTTCATGAGGCATTAGACACAAACTAGAAAGAAACAGGCCAAGCGTGTCATATTGATGAGAATAATGACAGTAGTACTTACAATCGTAGATGCGAATGCGACAGCTTCGTCAAGTCCTCTTCGTCTAACCCTTGCCTGAATGATCCACGATCTAGATAAAAACAGCTTCACTGATCACTCTCTTCTGGCTGACTGTGAATTTCCTCCAAGATGATAAGTTTCATAACTTCAGTTCTTTCCCCTTTTCACCATCATAGAGCCTGTTTATATGGTTAAGAGGAGCTTAACCTCTTGAGTTATATTTAGAACAAGTTGGGAACCTTCTCCTTAGATCAGGGATATCTTGATGAAATCGATAATTCGAGCACAACTGCCTTCTAATATCGAAAGATCCTCCCCTTATTCTCCTGAACGGACCAACTACCGCCTCAGATTAGGCAGCGCTCCCTTAGAAGGGGCATCAGAGCGCTGTAGCACTCCCTGGTAAGCCTTGGGGGAGCACCAACGCTTTCAAGATAAGAAACGCTCCTTCAGAGGGGGATGGGGAGCGTTATAACGCTCCCTGAAGCCTTATAGGGGAGCGCCAGCGCTTCTGGGGATGAAGTAGGGGAGCGCTCTCCCTCAAAACCTTTATTTCAGGGTTCTTTTCAGGTGTCAAGAGTTTTTTGATTCCAGTAAACCAGTTCTCCTCCTTCAACTCAGTCATGTGATATGTTATAAGTGCCTCTTTAGTTTCGTTATCATGGCAGTATGCCTGAACATCATTTGCGACACTAGTGACCAACTTGCGACACTTGCAAAAGTTGTAGGGAAGATGCGACACTTACGACAATTGAGAGGGACATGCGACACTTATCCAGCTGAGCAATTTTGATGTGTAACAGAATGCCCCCCAAAGTATGAAGTTAGAATATGCCAATTGATAACTGAAATACTTTGTAGATGCTCAAGCAAGGGTATAGACTTGGAGAACCTCACAGAAGCTGCACACAAACAACCAACAGATATCATGACATGTTTCAAAACCCAAGGCAGGCATACCTATGCTTGGGTGATCAAGACTTAGTAGGATATGGCCGCCATAAAATACACTACGGATCCATAATTGTATTGATAAAAAGGTATAGCCACCAAAGATACAATGTGGATCTATACTCTGATGACTCGGACTGATCGTAGCCACGAAGAATACACAGTGGATCTACGAGATGACAAGACATAGCCACGACCAATACAAAGTGGATCTATGTAACAGTGTATGCGTCATTGTTCAAAATAAACTCCATCGCAACCTGGGCAAAGCATATATCAAAGTGATGGCCCAACCCAGGGTCTTCATACCAATCCCAATATGGTACGAATCTGACCATGTGAATAGATGTCTTGACATCGAACATGGCAGAAACCACTTGATTACCGATCAATGGTGTGAACCGTTAACAAGTGCGAGGGAGATCACCATTAATGTCAATGGTTCCCAAGGTACTTGAGTACATTCCAGCGAATGTGAATAGATGAGATGAGGTCGAACATCTGTGGAATCATTCGATCAGAGGTCAATGATGTAAACCCACTGTCGAATGTGAGGAGGCCTTCCATTGAGGCATGCAGGTCTCAAAGTACTAACTGGTTTCTAAGTCTGATTCCCGGATAATGTGTTGGAGTCGACGGGAATAGACTCTTCGAGGGAGGGCCTTGAGGTATCCCCCATCAACGACACAAAACGGACATGGATATGTAATTGGTAGATCAAATAGACATGGACTGACGCAGGTTTTGAGGCAATATATTTGGGATGGCTGACTCTCGAGGTGGATACTTCCCTTGAACACTAAGGCACGACAAAAAAACATGACATGGACCAAAACTATGCAATGGATACTGTGACTTGTGCCAGGTGACCCACAGGAGTGAAAGGAAACTCAAAGGATTGGCTCAATGCAGAGGTTCGGCGAATTATGATGTGTGCAAATGACAAAGTGTCGTGTTCAAGGGCGACTCTAAGAAGTGTTGGATGATGTTCTCAAGAGACTACTTGGCTTGCTCCTTTCAATTTTTCCCCCATCCAGATAGACGAGTACCTATTTTTTTATTTAATGAGCTCGAGGAGGATAACACATGCTCGATATAACTCACCTTCGGTAAGTTCCTCTTCATTTGTTTAACGAACCGGAATAAGTAAGGGTTCGGTCCCATGTGGTTCGTTCGATGTGTGCTTTAATGAGTCCAAAGACAGGTAACTCAAAGGTTTTTTGGGATTATAGAGTTTGGAAAAACACTTAAAAGAGAACTCTCTCAGTTCCTTTTTCGTACAGTAGTCCAACGAGACCGAAAAATGGTTAAACTATCGCTCGAAAGACGCCCTTTCTCACCTTTTAACGAGTGTGAAAGAAAGCAATATCACTCGACAATCTTTTCATATTTAGCGAGTCTGAAAAGGGTTTAAAGGAGACTCCAGGGGGGTTCCTTTTTCGTGTGTTTGTATCCGTACGGGTTCGAAAAAGAGATAAAATTTTACCCGGTTACGTTCTCATATTGCCGAGCTCGAGAACAAACTAAGACTATGCTCATAAGTGCGACAAGGTGAATGATTCATTAGAACTGCCAGGAAACCTGCGATGCCAGAAACTACAAACCAGAGTTTAGTGAAGCCATTTACATCATTAGAGAAACCCAAAAATGACCATACCTTATAAAAAATGAAATTTTATAAATAAAAATTGATTGAAAAACTCATTTACCATTTCATTTGCAAGGATTTTTGGAGTAGTGGAGAATCTCAATTTGAAGCAAATCTTGTTTTTCTCGATGTCGGAGCTACGATTGATCATTTCGCTCACCATTTGATCCAGTTAGGTGTTCATCCTTCTCTCTTTCAATTGCATGGTTTCAAGTTGATTTTCATGGCATTATTAATTTAAAACACAAAGCCCTAGGTCACCCCTCTTTTGAACCAAATCGGCCTCCTTTTAAAAATTGATAAAATGGGGGGATTCTTTTACAAAAATGTGTTAGAGAAGGGTTGTTAGGATTTCCATACACTTGCAATCGATTGGACCAAACATTTTAGCAAAATAAACTCATAAAAAATCCCCCCAATTGCCCACGCAGCCCCCTAAGTCGATTTGCATTTTTAACATGTTTTTATCAATATTTGGCAAATATTAAAGGGCGTGGTGGTTAAAAAGAGTAAGTGGTTGCTTTTATATGACATGGGAACTTTGTTTCATGTTTTAAAATGCTTTTGAAAATCGCCGAAATTACAAAAACGTGAGGAATAATTAAATTCTTGATTTTTTTGTTTTGTAGGTATCTTCGACAATCATGATTGAATGGAAAGAGAGGGAACACGAGATGTATGATTTAGCCGCTCTGCAAAGTCCTCGTATGCGGGCCTCTTTGTGGGCCTCTGTCTTGCTCAAGTTTTTCAAATTGAAAAAAATGAAGAGGGAGATTCTATTGCTTGAGCACATGATTGGCCTTTGGGATGTTGCGGAACAGGGATTCCGTATCGGCACACAACTCCTAACCATTGAGTTGGAAGATGTGTACTTTTTGACCGACCTCTCGAAAAGAGGGGTCCCCATATCTTTTACTGGGCAGAGGGCATTATCTGAGTAGGTGGACGTGTATCTGGCACGCCATTGCGTTCCCCGAGCAAGGTTGGTAGGGGGCAGGATCCCTATCAAGGATATACGAGATCTGCCTCTCTGATCTATACTATTTTCTATCACAAGCATGACCGGTAGAACTAGTGCTCATTTGGCATCGAGATCACAGGTGGCCTATGGTGTTCAATGTTTGGAACCAACACTGTTCAATTGGAGTGCAGCATTCCTTCGGAATGTGAAGGAACAGATCTCACGGTGCAGGACTGGTCAGAAGCAGTTTGGCTATGGCTCGTTTTTAGTCTCTTTTTTTCTAGAGAGCATCCCTCAGATGCAGCCTCAGATAACACTGACAGTACGACCAATGGATGAGCCTCAGATGGAGAGGTGGACTAGTCTGTCTCCAAGGCTAGTTTCAGAGTCAGAGTTCCACTTTACTAGTGATTTATTTGCCTGGCTGAGATGACAGTACCTCTGGATCGAGGACTTCCCTTATGCCGACGTAAACTTCTGTGGGAGTATGGACTTGATTTTTCCCGTGGGGGAAGATTGGGATGAGTGAGGTAAGAGACTAAGCCATTCCTTGTTTAGTTTTTTTTTTTTTTATGTATATGTATTTTTTTTGGGTATGTAAAAGAGTTTTAACAATTTTTTTTGTTTTCAACATGCAGACAAGGGAGCNCTTATGCCGACGTAAACTTCTGTGGGAGTATGGACTTGATTTTTCCCGTGGGGGAAGATTGGGACGAGTGAGGTAAGAGACTAAGCCATTCCTTGTTTAGTTTTTTTTTTTTTTATGTATATGTATTTTTTTTGGGTATGTAAAAGAGTTTTAACAATTTTTTTTGTTTTCAACATGCAGACAAGGGAGCAGTGCGCCAAGATGATATACCAGTAACAGGGCGTCGTGGAGGCGCCCTAGCTGCAGCAGACCCAGCAGTACCGGTGGCAGGTCTCCGGGAGGTTGAGAGTAACCTCCAAGGCCTTATGATGGGTATCCCTCCTCTGCGGAGGGGGGATGTGCCTATACATCTGCAGTGGCACACTATAGGGGTGCCAGAGAATATCAATTCTCTGTTGAGGCGTGTAGTGCATGCAGTAGTATGTTACTCACAGCACAACGCAGTGTGGGGAGATTAGAGTCTCCCCGTGATCATGTTTTTGTATGCCTTGTCAGGCGATGTTGTATGGGTGGATGGACCCAATATTTTGCTCTCTTACACACTTTTTGATGTAATATAAACATTTCAGTCACGCCATATATATATATATATATATATATATATATATATATATATATACAGTTTTGATTTTTTATGATGTCGATGATTTGTACATGATGATGTCTGTGATGTGTTTTAATTTACATGTAATGTATAGTTTTGTTTTCCTTAAATCTTATATGTGGGCAAGATACCGATCCATGATATAATTAGCTAATGAATCCGAAACACTATTAAGTTCTCTCAGAATGTGTCTATATTCGATGTAATCGAACATTCGTTCGAGACGACGAACTTGCAAGTGTAGGCATAGCAGGATAGGACTAAGGATAGCGTAGATGCGGTTGAGTTGAAAAACCACCAGTTTGGAGTCTAAGTAAATAATGATGCGAGAAATACCTAGAGAGGAAGCTTGGGTCAGTAGTCCAATGACAGCATGATATTCTGCCATATTGTTGGTTGCTGGTCCTAAACAAATGCCTCCTGAACTCACCACTTGGTCAAATTGGTAAATAACCCAGGCTGTTGAAGCGATGTTTCGGGTATGTCGGCTAGCGCCATCCTCGAACCCAAAAAAGATAGGAAAGGAAGACGTCATCTGCGCATGAAAACACAGGCACAGTCATGAGTGAAAACGGTAAAGACTCGAACACGCGAAAGAAATAGACACACCAAAACTAAATACAATAATGTACAAAGTACAATATGCTAGGTGATCTAGGCATAGTACTTCTTAAGGTAAAGCCCGTTTCGGGGCTCTCCTAGGGAGATTCCGTCATGATCAACTAATTCGTAGGCACCTTTATGTAGGACACGCTTCACGATGTAGGGACCATGCCACATGGGTTCTAACTTTCCTGTCCCCAACTTATCGTGAGCTTGGTCGTAAACAAGGACTAAGTCTCCTTCTGCGAAAGTCCGAGGGTGGACGGATTTGTCATATTGACTTTTAATTCATTTTTGATGTGCCTCATTGGCGAGAGCAGCATCGCGACATGTTTCGTCCAGTTTGGATAGATACAAAAATCGTTATTCTTCGGCGGAGGTATGGGGCAGGAGTTGTACTTTTAGTTTGAGTGATGGAATCTCACACTCAATCGGTAGGACAGCTTCAATGCCATAGACCAACTAGAAAGGAGTGAATCCAGTTGAAGTTTTCACAGAGGTGCAATAGGCCCAGAGAGCGGAGAACAATTGTAAATTCCATGATGTTTTGTTTTTCCCTACCATGCGTTGGATCATGGTCTTTAGGACTTTGTTGATAGACTCAACTTTTCCATTCGCTTGAGGGTAGTAAGGGGATGATTTTTCATGACAAAAACCCAATTTGACATGTAACTCGCTCATCATCTTGTTTTTGAAGTGTGCACCATGGTCAGTGACAATGGCACGTGGTACACCAAAACGAGTTATGATGTGGTTGAAAAGGAATAGAGTTGTTGTATGACCATCATTCAGGAAGGTAGGCATAGCCTCAACCCATTTGGTGAAGTAGTCGACGACGACAATGATGTAACCGTGCCCCCCGACTGAGGTAGGCTTACACTGCATGAAATCGATGCCCCATTTTGCAAAGGGGACGATGGTGATAATAGGGTGAAGCGGTATGGGATGGGTGCATGCCTTCTTGTTAAAGATTTGGCAGGGTGGGCATTTCTTGACAGCCTCGATACAATCTTTGAAAATCGAGCGCCAAAAGTAGCCGACACGTAGGATTTTTTGGGCTGTGGCCATCCCGGAAAGGTGACCGCCACAGGAGCCAAGGTGACAACCGTTCAGAACGCGTTCAACCTCCTCGTGAGTCAGACATCGCTGAAAGAGGGTGTCGATACCACGGCGATATAAAGTGTCGCCGAGGATGAGATAACGACGAGAGTGGTGACGAATGCGTCGACGCTCTTCACAAGAGATGTTGGGCTGAAAACATTGTGTTTGAAGGTAGAGGAGAATGTATTTGTACCAAGGATCAGAGGTGCTGATGAGGAAGAGAGATTCATCGGGGAGAGAATCTCTAGGTTCGATGTTTTCATCGGCACGAGGAAAAGCACAGATGAGCTCGGCAAACACCACGGATTTTTTGGCTTTCGCCTTCGTAAACTCAAGATCGAATTCTTGAAGAATAACGATCCATTTTGAATATTTGCCCCCAAGTACTTGACGTGTTAGGATGTGGTACATGGGGTTGGAGTCTACAATTACCATGGTGGTGCGTAATAGGATGTAGTGGTGGAACCTTTGGACAACGATGACGCCTGCCAGAGCCAGTTTCTCAACATGTGAATATCCGAGTTTGGGTCCAGATAAACTCTTGCTCAAATAGTAAATCACATGTTCTTCATCGTTGGAGTCTTCTTGGACTAACACCATTGCGATGGTGGAAGTAGAAGTGGCCAAGTAAAGGATATAATCCTTTGTATATTCAGGGGGGTGTAACAAAGGTGCATGGGTCAGAGCGTGCTTGAGAGCATCGAATGATCATTGAGCTGCGTCATCCCAGATGAAAGGGGTGTTCTTTTGCAGTAACCGCATAAATCCTTTAGTGATCTCGGCATAATTGTAGATGAAACGGTGAATAAAGTTTTCTTTGCCTTGCAAACTTTGGAGTTGGTTTAAATTGGTGGGTGGAGGTAAGGCTAAGATGGCCTTGATCTTTAAGGGGTCCACCCTAATCCCATCTTTGGAGACAGTGAAACCGAGGAGTCGACCGAATTCGACAGCGAAAATGCATTTGTGTGCGTTCAGACGAATACGGTAGAACCTACATCGCAGAAAAATCGCGCGTAAATGATCAATGTGATCGGATCGATGTAGCGAATGTGCGGGTAAATCGTCGAGATACGGTTCTGCGATATGTTTGATGTCATGAAAAGCGTACGACATGGCTCGCTGGAAAGTGGCTCCAGCGTTTTTAAGGCCAAAAGGTAGCTTTCGATAGGCGACAGTTCCCCAAGGGCAGATGAAGGATGTCTTGTGTTGATCTGTAGGCAAGATTTCAATCTAGTTATGTCCAGAAAAGCCATCCATGAAAGAAAAGATTACGCTCCCTACGCAGTTATCGATGATTTGGTCGATGAAGGGCATAGGGTAGTTTTCCTTAGGACAAGATTTTTTGAGGTCTCGATAGTCAACGCAAACACGGATGGTCCCTTGTTTCTTAGTAACCAGAATGAGGTTGGAGACCCATTCAGTTAAAGGGACAGGATAGATGAAGCCAGATTTTAGAAGTTTTTCAACTTCTGCCTTTATAGCTGCGACTTTCTTGGGATGAACTGGGCGAAGCTTTTGCCGAACCGGTTTCGCGTCAGGGGAGGTTTTGATTTCATGTACGACGATCAAAGGATCGATCCCTGGCATTTCCTCGTAACTCCATGCGAAGACATCGTGGAATTCCTTGAATAAAGCGGTGTAAGAGACCACTTCATCGGGTGTGCAATTAGCGCCAAGGTTGATGTTTTCCACGATACCTTCTTTGATTGAAATGTCAATCGTGACCATAGTAGAGATGTTACCCATGTTCCCCTTAGAGAGAGTATTTGTCATGAGGATAGGAGATTGCAGAGCTTTGGTAACATCGGGGGGGAAGACAGATCGTATGTCTTGGATTTCTTCCAATGGTGGAAGAAAAGAGGATCGATGGTGGTTGTCATCCCAGGGTAGATCGTCAATCCTAAGCATTTCCATGATAGATTCGTCCGAAGGAAAAATATGGGAAATGTAATCGACGACAGATCATAGGGAATCTAACCAAGAGGGCACCGAATAAGTATCGGGTGCCAACGAATGTGAAGTGTTTGAAGAGGGAGAAGTGGATTGAATAGCTACGTATGCGGCCTCGGCTGGGCTCAGTGGCATTGTGTCTCCGAGCACATCGAATTCCAAAGGACTAGGCACAACCCAAGGGTCTGATGATTCCAAGGATTGATAGGGCATAGTCGAGATCATATTGACGACGGCAATATGATGTGAAGTAGGTGGAAGTGGTGTAGGGAAGGTACCCATGAGGCTAGAATCTTTTAATAAGCCAACACCAACGCTTTCATACGTAACCGAGTGGTCTCCCAGAAAAGGAATATTGTTGGTAGCAGGGATGCGAGCGTCGGGTGTGCAGAAATCAAGCTGATCGATGCTAACAATTTTGCCTTGATGGGGGAATTGTACACATAGAAACACCGACGAAGCGACGACGGTCATGGCGTAGAACCAACTTCTTCCAAGTAATAGGTTGTAATCGAGGGGGGCATCGACCACCTCAACGTCAATAGTGACAGTTTTTCCGCCCAACTGAACGGCTAAGGATTGTAATAATCTGTGGAGATGAAAACCTCATCCATCAAAGGCACGTAACAGGGTAGCGGATTTGTTAAGGGCAGGTGATTTCAAACCTTTCCAATAGGCTAGAGACATTACACAGGTGGAGGCTCCCTCATCCAGGATAGTCTGATGGATTTGTTGATTGTGAACAACCACATCGATTTGGAAAGCTAGCTGGTGGGAGAGTCACGGTTGATGATCATCCAGATTAAACGTGAGGTAGTTTGATGACTTAGGGTCGAAAGCACCAATAGTGGCTAAGAGCGTCCTGCGTTGGTTAGGACAGTGTTGTAGAACTTCCAAGGCGGACATGGCACATGGGGCTTGGGCCAAATCTTCTACGATATTGTAGTTTTGGGCAGCCCGTGAATTAGGGTTGAATGCAGATTTTCGGATGGTGCTCTTAAGAGGGCGTAGGATAGATTCAAAAGACAGTTTCTCAATCTGAAGTGGCCCGGATGGAGGGTTAACAGATGGAGGATTGGCGGAGGATGGTAACGCGTCTGACGTGGAACCATTAGCGACCTTCGGCTTGTCAGGTTTAACTGGCGTGTCATATTTCACAGAGCGAGTTGTTAGATTAAATCCATTAAACATGTAAATCTGGGCACTTTTCGAGGCCTCATCATGGGGTTGGTTGGAATTGCCCCCCGGCATGGGGGTTTGTGCAACCAAGGATTGTTGCTGCGGAAAAGGCTGAGTGAGCACAGCAGGTTGTGAATTTCCCTTGAAAAGTTTGGCCACTTCATCGCGATGTGGGCAGTCTCGAGTGTAGTGATCGTCACCACAAATGAGACATGGGAATTTCGGTTTTTGTTGTGGTTGTTTTCCGGTAGCAGGGGTTTGTGGTTGGGTCTTAGGTTGCTCGTTGTTGTTGTTCTTCTTTGGTTTGTTTCTCGCTTTCTTATTTCCCCCAAGCTGTTGTCAAGGGGTTGACTGGACCGCATTCACATCAAAAACTTGAGTTTGAGGTGGGGTAGAAGAGGGTGTAGTCGAACTGGGGGCAGCCGTGGAAGCGGGCCGCTGGATTGTTCTAGTAGACTGGGTAGTAGATTGAGTTTTGACGGAGCCAATAACTCCATCCGCATGCGAAGCAGTCGATGGTTTGGATGGATCGTTAGTGGCACGAGTAGCGTTCGGTATCAACTCATATAGAGTACCGGATTGTGAATAGACTAAGTCCTAGTATTGAGCCCGAGCGATGGATTCTTCCTCAGTGACTACGCCACCCATGGAAACATCATGAACGATCTGGGGTAATAGTGATTTCGTGAACCATTCCGCTTATAATTGTTTAGGAATGACCACTTTGATTAGCCTTCGTCGTCGTCTCCATTCATGGATATGATCGGAGATATGTATGGAAGTTGTCTAACGAAGAGAGGTTAATAGTTCAGTACCCATCTCGTATTGAATGGGTAGTTGAAAATGTGTGAGGAAGGACATGGCAAGGGAGTTGAAGTCGTGAAAATATGCGCGTGGTAATTCAATATACCATTTCGTTGCGGAACCCGTGAGCATTCGTTGGAAAAGACGTAAACGAATCGAATTGTCCATGAGGGAGTTTGATGAACACCGCAAATGGAAGGTCATCACGTGATTGTTTGGGTCTTCTCCAGGCTTCCCGTCGAATTTTGGGATATCAGAAGGAAGTTTAGCTGGGATAGCTGGCCAAACCGGAGAATGATAAATGGGATCATTCATTAACCGAGACAAGTCTGGAAGGTCCAGGGTGGCTAGAAAAGGTAGTTGTCGGTTAACCTGTGGGTAATGCTGGTGTGGCAAAGGAACACCAGTGGGGCCCAATACCAGGTTATGTGGATAATTATAACTCATGGGCCCTCTCATGTGAGGTTGGTTTTGACTGAGGTACATAGGATTCAAGATTTTTTGAGAAGTATTTGTGAGCGGAGGATAACCGGATGGGTTTTGTGGATTATAGGGTGGGTTTGGAATTTTTCCATAAGGGGGTTGCTGCGGAGTCTGAACATTTTGTCCTGTGGAGGCATGCGGATTTCCTTGAAAAGGGATGCCCCACGGATTGGGTGCGACGGACACATTTTGTCCTTGTGGTTGATGGTGGACTCCGACTTGAGGTTGCCCCCCAGCATGAGGGTGCCCCCCGAATGGATTTTGTCCTCCGATGGGAGGATGCCCCCCGACATTAGGGTTCCCTCCGAATGGAATTTGTCCCCCAGAGGGAGGATGCCCCCCAGTTTGAGGTAGAGTTCCCGGGATCTGAAATCTAGATGCCAATGACTGACCAGTACCACCGATCGGGTTAGGACCACCAAGACCAGTCCCTCTGGGTTGTTGGATAGGTATGGAACTTCCCGATACAATTTGAGTAGTGGTTTGGGAAGTGGTGGTAGAGGAAGCATTCAATGCCCTAAATCCAAAAGGGAGTGTAGGTCTTGGTGTTACAGGTGTGCCGATCAGGGCTTGATTAACTACTGCATTACCGACAGGGATAGTCGCAATGTGCGGGGCCATTGTCGAATGGGCTGTCTGGAGAGGAATTGTAGGCCTTGGGCCAACGGATGGTATGTTCGGACCAACGGTTGGTGTGGCTGTAAAAGTGGTAGTATCGGTGAAATGATTTGGGGGTACAGTATAGAAAAAATATGCGTCGGCACATTCTCCTATTCCATAAAGATCTCGCACCAAGCGTGGTGGACTCTAAACAACGTCCGCAGTCCAAAAAGGGTCACTGGATAAAGGGTTATGAGAATACCTAGCCGGAATGTCAAAAGGATTGACGACAATAAATTCTCTAGCAGAATTCAGGTGGAGGATTTGTCGTTCATATCCCTCCATAATGTAATAAGCTTCCGGAGATTCTGAGACAATTCAAAAATTCTCCAAAGGGATGGGAACTTCTTCCTGAGAAGTTGTAGCATTATGAACCTCGCTCTGTTGAGGAGATTCATCCGTAGAATGAGGGGGTAAAGGGGTGTTTCCTTCCATATTCTCTGGAGGAAGTCCCTGTAGTCTCCGCGAGTGGCGTGGAGGGTCGATGTTGGCAGAGAAGAGTCGGCGAAAGAAATCTATGGCCAACTAACGAAAAGAAACAACACACGCTATAAAAATATAAGAATCACAACCAAGAAAACAGGACCTTCTTTTGATGACCGTACTAGTTGGTGATGAAATCCAACGTCGCATGATCAAGTCCAGAAGGGGCGGGGAGGGGGTGGAATAGTTACAATGGCGACCTGCTTAACAGACTTACGCCTTGGTGCAAGCTTCCACGCAGTAATTGTGGATTTACCCTCCAAGGAGCCTGAGTGAGTTTGACCAATGTCTGCTCCAGGTACAGTGAGACTTCCCGTCACTGTCACCTTGTGTAAGACCCTAAAGATTATGGCCACTAAGGTTACCAATTCGCAGTCAGCCCCTGGGCGGGAAGAGTCGACAGTCCGATCCGAACGTACGAGAAGGGTATCAAGCCCGAAATCAACTAAAAGGCTTCCACACAGTAATTGTGGATTTACCTCAAAGTGATCCCCATAATATGATCCGACCACCACAATCAGTTAAACCATGGAGGGTTAGTCCCCGTAGCTTACCCGAATGCAACCTCGTGCGTAACCCCTGTGTGAGAGGGGGATCCCAGGCAGACTTATACGATAACTGGATTTACTCTCCCTAACTCAGGATGCTATTATTTGTTTTAGAAACTTTGGAGAGTTATCCTCACAGCCCTAATCCAAAGTACTAAGCCTAGTCTACTGTCAGTGGAGGATCCTAGAAAAGAAAAAGTTCTAGATAACTTTTAATTAGCGTTTGATTTTTATGGTTGTTCTTTACGCAAAGGGGTGCATGGAAGTGAAACAAATGGAATTACGACTTGGACCCAAAGAATGCATCAAATATGATGAGCAATCATTTTCTTTCGATGAATATATATCTAAGGGAGAGAGAAAGTTCTTTTCACTAATCAAGCACAAATAAGGAATGCCCTCAAACGATTCTTTTTCTCAATCAAATCCTGATGTAATGCAAAAAAAATTAAATGCCTTCTAATATGAAAAATCAATCATAAAGATTTCTTTTATTGTTTGCGTATGAGTGATGATCAATACAATACAATGCTCATCTTGCTAATTATCTTTCTTGTATGAATGAAAACCAAACTAACACAAGCAAAAGTCACACAAACAATACACCCTTTCGTAGCGATCGAAACGAAAAGCGAAAGAAAAGAAACAATCAAAGAAAGGAAAAGCAAACTTCACACCCAAAAGAAAAATTTGAAGAGCAATAACCTTGACTGAAATCGGGATGAAGAGGTTTGTAGGCCTTTGATGACCTTCACCAGGGTTTTTACTCAACTGATGAGGAGAGCAGAATGATGCATGGGTTTCAAACTCCAATCAACAGGAAAAAGTCAATGAAAATAGTGAAGAAGGCTACAAGATCCAATTAACAAGGTGTTTATTCTTCAAAAAGACAGATGTCAAGACTGAAAGGGAAGAAAAGTTGACTCACTAGATCACTCAGCAAAAGAGACACAGAGGCAAACCCTGAAAAAGGCAGTTCTGGAGGGTTTTTGGGCCAAAAAGAGGTTGGCGCTCTGTTGCCAAGGGAAAGGAGCGTTATAGCGCTCTGTGAAGGGGTATGGGGGAGCGTTGGTGCTCTGTTAACACTAGGACAGGGGCGCCAGGGTCTAAAAGCCCCAGAAATGTCAAAAAATTCCAAAAATTGGGATTCAAACTTGACAAGTATGTTGAGTGTGACAAGGTAAGGAGCCAATCAGCTCATGAAACTAATCAAGAGGAGTGAACCAGGTCTGAAACAATCAAGGGATAGAACAAGGTCAATGAGGAGAAAAATCCAAACAAGAGGTTTCGATTTGAGGCTATCTCCCCAGTGGAGTCGCCAGTTTCTGTTGTAGGAAAATCTCCCTGCGGACAGGTAGATCACCTCTAGAGCTTGACCTTAACCCTAGACAGAAAAGTTCTTAACATGGACACTGACTTCCTTTCAAATCTATCTAAACTAACACATGAGAAGGAAGGATGACATAAGTACCTTGTTATCGACGTTTTTCCCTGCACGCTCTGAGTTGCACTCCAATCCTTTGCTCCTCGCTGAGTTCTGTGGACAAGACAAGATACAACCGCTTCCTACTCTATTGATGTTAGCCTGAAAATAGATCTATCAACTAGTGATAAGTTCATGTGGCATTAGACACAAAATAGAAAGAAACAGGCCAAGTGTGTCATATTGATGAGAATAATGACAACAGTACTTACAATCGTAGATGCGAATGCGACAACTTCGTCAAGTCCTCTTCGTCTAACCCTTGCCTGAAAGCTCCACAATCTGGATAACAGCAGCTTCACTGATCACTCTCTTCTGGCTGACTGTGAATTTCCTCCAAGATCATAAGTTTCATAACTTCAGTTCTTTCCCCTTTTCACCATCATAGAGCCTGTTTATATAGGTTAAGAGGAGCTTAACCTCTTGAGTTATCTTTAGAACAAGTTGGGAACCTTCTCCTTAGATAAGGGATCTCTTGATGAAATCGAGAATTCGAGCACAACTACCTTCTAATCTTGAAAGATCCTCCCCTTATTCTCCTCAACGGGCCAACTACCGCCTCATATTAGGCAGCGCTCCCTTAGAAGGGGCATCAGAGCGCTGTAGCGCTCCCTGGTAAGCCTTGGGGGAGCACCAACGCTTTCAATATAAGCAGCGCTCCTTCAGAGGGGGTTGGGGAGCGTTATAACACTCCCTAAATCCTTATAGGGGAGCGCCAGCGGTTCTGGGGCTGAAGTAGGGGAGCACTCCCCCTCAAAACCTTTGTTTAAGGATTCCTTTCAGGTGTCAAGAGTTTTTTGATTCTAGTAAACCAGTTCTCCTCCTTCAACTCAGTCATGTGAGATGTTATAAGTGCCTCTTTAGTGTCATTATCATGGCAATATGTCTGAACATCATTTGCGACACTAGTGACCAACTTGCAACACTTGCAAAAATTGTAGGGAAGATGCGACACTTACGACAATTGAGAGGGACATGAGACACTTATCCAGCTAAGCAATTTTGACGTGTAACAAATAATGTGTGGACACGTGGCCCAATTCATTGGTGCCACGTGTCACGATATGAATAGTTTATATGGTTACATACAAAATGGTATGGGGAGTCTGCGGGGTTCGACCCTCGGACCTCCCCCTCTATACAAGTTCCAATGAAACTCCGTTAGCCAACATACCGCCACTTGTCTCTTCTTATGAAGGCGAGCAATGTTATATTTGAATTGCATTTGTTTTGTATTGGCGGGGGAATCGGGCCGGGGCATAGCCCCGACCCACGGTTCTTTGCAATATACATATGACCGCCACCCATATCGTAACCGTGTATTGTAATATTGCGCGTGGATTTGAACATAGCCCATGGTCTATGTGTATGCACATATGAATATATTTGTTGGCCCATAACCATTGTATGAACCGTGTATATGCACGCGGGTATTGGTTACGGTGGTTCCACGGTTTAATAACCAACCGCCATGTGTTATTACATTATTTCATATTGAAACGAAGCCCTTTTGAACTATAGCGCATGGTCATGTAACGACCCATATGCCTAGGTGTCGAGGTGGTTAGGGGTCGGCGTGCCTTTATCCATCCTATAGTTTGCACCGTTGGCGCGGTTGCGCCCGATGTTGGGTTTTTGCGCTTAAAAGAGCGTGTGAGCCAGGTTCCTGAAAGGGGGGTACGAATTGTAGAACCAGAGAAAACAAGCTTGAAGAGGGAGACTTCCAGGAGGCCTAACTTCTTCATTTTTCGACCGATTGAGGTGCCGAAAGAGCCCAGACAGGGGTTTTGGGATGCTGGGAAGCCATTGGAGCAGTCGGTTTGTCAATTTAAGCATTTTCAGACATGTTTTTGAGCACTTTTTGAGAAATTAATAATAATGATCCATTGGAAGCTGGACCAGGAGATGTAGCCCAGAAGAGGGGTGAACTCCTTTATCAATTACTGTGCACATGCGTTTATGTTCAATGTTTATGCTGCTGTCTATGAGTAATTTACATAAGTAATCCTTAATTTATGTGTTGCAAACTGATCATGTTGCTTTAAACACATAACATTTCACTTGCAATAATTTTTCAAGTATTTCAAGTCTTCTTCAATTTTAGATCAAGTTGGTATCAGAGCACTGGTTTTGAAGACTTGATTGTTTGCAAGTTTTGTTTCTGATGATCACAAGGTTGAAACTCACAAGAGGAGAAGGTCAACTTGTGGAGCCAAGTTCTTATCCGACAAGGAGGAAGCAGTTTCATTCACCGCAAGTTGCAGAGAGACATTCACCAAGCATGGCTCATGCAGAAGATCATGAACGTGTTCCAACTAAAGAGGAAGATTTCACGCAGACTATCATATAGTTGAGAGATATGATGAAATTCATGATGGAATGGAACATGATGTCGCAGGGTGAAGGCTCCAACCCTTCAATGCATAAGGGAGGTGGTGGTGACAAGACTCCAAACAGAGATGGAGGGAATGGTGCTTCTCCACCAGCCTCTCCTCCATCATCATCTTCTTCTTCTTCTTCTTCTACCAGTTCGAAACATCTTCCCAATGGGCATGGTAAAACTCCTTCGCAAATTCCTTCATTAAAGCTTGATATAAAATTTGAGTTTCCACTTTATAAGGGATAAGTTAACGCTGAAAAGTTAGATAACTGGATACGTCAAATTGAAGTCTATTCTAGAATACAAAAGATTCAAGATGATGAAATCAAAATTCAGTTAGCTTCATTAATATTAGATGGTTCAACACTTATTTGGTGGGAATCTAAG